>JAYMSL010002898.1:0-13408 GCA_036897195.1 Plantago coronopus | reverse complement strand
CGACACTCGGGATTAGCTTGCTCTGCACTATTTATAGTGTCTAGTCTGTTAGTCTTGGCTTGATACAAATTCATTTGCTGGATAAAACGACGTCCATCAATGAGTCCTATGGTTGTTGATTTAGAAGGTGATAAGAATGATGATGATGATTCCAAAAAAATAAAGGAAACCTTTGGAGCCTAGATCAGGTTACTGGGTTTATTTTGATAGACTTGATGTGCTAAAGAAAAGATTCAGAAAGGTAGATGTAAGTAATGCAAGGCTGGAATTAAGGTTTGATTCAAGCAAGCATGGAACAAATGGTTTAAAAAAAATCATGTTATATCTTGCAAGAAGATATATACATAGGGATGTTGCAATAAATCAGTTGCAACTTACAATGCAAAAATCCTTGTTTAGTGATGGTGAGTCTCGTTCTTCATTGTGAAAATCTGATGAGTTGAAAGCTAGGAGAGCTTTATCTGATATGGTAGTTGTTGATAAAATGTCTTTTAGAACTATTGAGTATGACGAATTTAAGCATTTTGTGTTAAATATATGTCATCAGTTTACCATCCCATCAAAGAATCTGTCAAATGATATTTTTTAACTCTATTTAGAGGAGAAAACAAAGCTTAAAGTTTTCATAAAGAAATATGCTCAAAGGGTTTGTATTACGACAGACTCACGGACGACTATACAAAAAAATAAACTACATGAGTGTCACCGCCCATTTTATCGATGACGATTGGAAGTTGCATAATTTTTTTTTGAATTTTTGCCCTATTATGAGCCATAAAGGGGAAGACATTGTGAAAGTTGTTGAACAATGCATCTGTGAGTGGGATATTGATAATTTGTTTACGAAAACTATTGACTATGCCTCCTCCAATGATGTTGTTGTAGCTTATCTAAAGCGAAAGATGGATGTATGGAAGACAAGCATACAAGGTAATTGATATGTGCACATGAGGTGTTAACTTAGGTTTGCAGGATGGTCTAAAGAATTAAGAGGAGAATGATGCTATTAATCATATAAAGGGAGTTGTCAAGTAGGTTCGAAACTATCCTTATAAATACCAGACATTTGATTAGTGTGTCGAAATGGATGGTTCAAAAACAAAAAAAGTTGTTGTGTCTGGACGTTGGTACACGATGGAACTCAACCCATCTTATGCTAGAGGCTGCTTTAAGTTTGAAACAAGCATTTTGTTCCTATGAATTTCAAGATGATGACTTTAGTAAATATCTCGAAAGATAGTCTTTTGCAGGTATTCCGTCTAATTCTGATTGGGAGAGAGCTGAAGTATTGGTGAAGTTTCTAAGTAGTTTTGATGAATTTACTTTGAAAATATATGTCACTTGTAACACGGTATCTCATAAAATAAGTGTTGTTCAGTTTACTCTGAATGAAAGGTTGGAGAGCGATAATTTTGAATTGCGCGAAACGGCTATAAGAATGAAAGCAAAGTTTGATAAGTATTGGTGATCAATTGACAATTAAAGATGAACAAGTTAATTTACGGTGTTGTGGTGCGTGATTCTTGTCACAAGTTAGAGTACTTAGAATATTGCTTTGATATTAACTACGGTGTTGTGGTACGTACGTATGGCTTAGTATCTCAACTTGTTGTGGAGATTTTGAAGACTGAAGTTATTTTGTTTTATCGAACTCTACATTTAGTTTGATCATGGATTCTCTAAAGTTTGATTATATACTATGGTATCTTTTACGTAAGACATTTTGCATATGTTGCTTATGGTTTTCTCTTCAACTGTTGGAGACTACATTTGTTTTATTTCTCTATATTTTTGCTTGTTGGACTTGGTTGTTTACTGGTACAAATGAACATCTTGTTTTATCTTCTTTCATTAGTCCCATATACTTTCTAATTACTTTCTTTATTCTTTGTTCATTTATTGTGTAACGTTGAATTGTGATTATGTAACGGTACGAGAACGGGCCATTAATTTTTTTTCAACTAAGAGTCAAAAAGAAGATCGACTTTTAACTTCAAAATGACTGTCTCGATTTGCAAAATGAAAGTCAAGAGTATCGTATATCAATGTACAATTATTCATAGTCCTGGATACATCTCATCATTTATTTTAAAACCCCACTCGAGTCACCGTACGCTATCCTAATCTTCAAGTGGGTCATCTACACAAAGAAGAAAAACAAAGAGTGTGAAACAGAAATCTCAGTGGTGTTCATTTTAGAGTGGTGCTGTGTAGTGTAGTAAACTTTTGCAAACTTTCAAAAATAAACCTTTCACATAATACTTGCAAGCAAAACATTCATGTGTAACCAATCATTCGAGTACCATGCCGCCCCTTATTTCCCCCAAACATTTGCCTTATCACTCCACCCAGATGATCAGTCCGAGAACACGACCGTGTGTACATTACGCATAACAAGATTCTCTAAAGAAAAAACCTCGGCTGCTACTGCCTCGCGTCTTAGAGGGAGAGTCCGATTATTCAACACTACGCCGACAGACTCAACTGCCCAGCAATAAAAAAAGTCCTCTAAGCCAAGCACACACGCAAGTTCATTCACACACGCAGATACAAGATTCAAGCAAGTAACATCTCACGAGTCCAACGAACAAAAGATACTTTGAATCACAGAGTAAACGTTGCGGGCAAAACATTCTTTCGTTTCAAATAAAACTTTTCAGAAGAAAAAGAAAAATAATAATTTTCCAAAGGAAACGAGAATACTTTTCTAGAAAGCTTTTGACAAGTAACCAGACAAGATATATTTTTCGGAAATTCATTTGACAAGTAATACACGTTGAGAAGTACTCCCTTGGTTTTTCTTTTGAACACTCACCTTACTAGGATCTTACGGGTCGAACGAGCGGGAAATCGAGAGACCTGACAACAAGTCTAAATTATTAACTAGACTACGAGCAATAATCCTAACAGAACCCCCAAATGTAGTGATTGAACCTATTACCATATAATATCATGTGATGGAAACAAAGGTAAAATACATAAACGAAATTACAAAATAATTGCTAACAGTAGGGATTGAACTGCAAACCTAACCAACTAACATGAACTTAATCAGACTGCTATAATACACAGATACCATGCATTCTGCCCAGATTTCCTATTTCAAAATGCTACAACCATAAGAGCATCAAAACATGATGTCATACCATACAACCTATTACCATATAATATAATGTGATGGAAACAAAGGTAAAATGCATAAACGAAATTACAAAATAATTGCTAACAATAGGGATTGAACTGCAAACTTAACCAACTAACATGAACTTAATCAGACTGCCTATGCCACTAGGCTAGAAAGCCCTGTTAAACATATAAAATCAACAAAGACATGTATAAACCTTCCTGCCAAAACCCATATTAAAGGATGCCATGCCTAGAGTAGGGCTGAGCATCGGTCCAGGACCGGACCGGACCGGACCGAAATCCTAGATTTTCCTGGACTGAGGACCGGACCGAATTTGGCTCGATCAGGTCCTAGACCGTCGGTCCGGTCACGTCCATGATGTGGACCAGGAAGAATTAAAAAATCAAAATAGGCAAGTCACTCACACTCACAGTAAACCCCAGACACAAGGAAACACAAACATAAACTCACAGTAAACTTCAAAATATGTCTCCAGTGCATTGCATTCAAAATATGTCTCCAATAAACTTCGCCAAAAAAGTTTTTTCAATCATGAACCTTATCCGAATGAAGGACATGGCTTCAAGAATCAAGATTAATCACTTGTACTTGTTTCTTTGTGACTTTGTTCAAGTGAACTTGATTTTGTTATTTATTTGAACACTTGTTTTACCGTTTGAGACTGTGAGTGACAATTATGTATTTGAACACTTGTAGTATTCTATCATTGTGATTTGTGCGACAATATTTATGTTTTATGGATGGACCATTAAATTATTTCTTACGAATTTCTATAATTATAGTTGAAATATATCATATAATATTATAAATATAATTTTACGTATTTCTGTATCGACCCGGGTTGACCCCCAAAAGGTAACTTTCCAAAAATAGAAGCTTTCCAAAACTAGAAACCTCCCAAAAAGGAAAGTCTATGTTTTGGAAAAATACAGAAAGTCGGGTCCTTACATATTATCTTAGTTGTATAGTTGTATTTGGTTTAGACAAACATTTTCTGCAACTTGGTTAAATCTGGTTACTTGCTCAGGTTGAGCAAAATATGCCCATAAATTTATTACCATGTATATTGTAGAAACTTGATGTTGGTGTTGTGTGTGCGGTTATAAATTTAGTTGAGAATGGGAAGCGTAGTTCCTCGAGGATTGCTGAAGATAAGTACTCTGAGGTATGCTTTGTATATTGACTTAGAGAGATATAGAGAAATATATATTTAAGAATATTGTTCATTTGGTGGCAACTTGGTTAAATCTGGTTTTTTCTTTTTTCACTATGTTTACAATCTATAGAATTGCAGGTATTAGTTGAAGATATTTGGCGCCTGTAAATTGAGTTGCAACCAATATGATGTATGAACAAAGGATGCAGCTTATAAACGACTATATTGGTGAAATTCGAGGGAGCTAGAATTAGTATCACTATATGTATGTCAATGGGATTCAGAATTGACAACAACATGTGCATTCTTGTTCACCACACAACTACACAAGAAGACAATCAATGTATCGTTTCTTTTCTAAATTCCAAGTGCTTATAGCTAATTGTTGTACAGTGAATGAAACTATATCATGTATTCCTTCTTTCATGTTTAAAATATGAGAAAAAAAAAATTGCCCCTAAAACTATTACCCATTTTTTTATGTTACCCCAACATCTTTTTTTCGTCTCAAACGCCCCCATATTCTTTTCAGAATCCTCAGTTTGCACGAAGGTTTGACGGACGTTAAGTTTCTGCCGTTAGCGTGTGAAACACACGCGCCAACGCACTGGCGAACTAAAAAGCACGAATTGGAGACCTGGGTTCGCACCGTAACCTTTTTATAATATTTCAAGTTACCCTATAACCTTATAATGAATACACACCCTCTACCATTACCTTTGTACCAGAAAAACTACAGTTGAGTCATCATCTTCTCAAAACAATTCTCCAAAGTCCAAACCCTATTCAGACACAAACGCCTCCAAATTACTCCCGCCCATTCCCTCCCGGCCAGCCTCCCTTCACGTCCCTCCTCCGCTCCCTCATCGTGCTTTCACCTTCCTTTGTCGTACTGCCTTTCTCCTCCCTCTCCCTCACAATGCTGCCTCCCTCCTCCGCACCACTCTCTTCCTCGTTGTGCTCCCTCCTCCCCCGTCCTGGTGCGCCGCCCCCTCACAGCGCTGCCTCCCTCCTCGCAGATCTGTCTCCTCTTCCACCTTCCTTTTTCCTTTCGATTTTGATTTTTTAATTTTTTTTGGGCAAACCGGTTTAACCCCATAGGGGTCCCGGGTTAAACCCGGTTCCCCCGTTTTCGGGTCACTGGCAGGTTGAGGCACTTTTAACCCGCTAGACTGTGGGTTACCGGTTCAACCGGCAGTTTTAAAACATAGATATGGATGCTATGATTATTTGAGTTTCTTGCTTATGCATTATCCATGTTTATTACTCTTATTCTGATTACATGTCGTAGCTTCATAGAAAATATTCTAAGATTCATGGTTGGGCTTGTTGACTTGTTCACGATTATGCTACATAGAAAATATTTGAATGTCAAGGTTATGCTATATAGAAAATATTCGAATGTGATTCCTGGTTTCTACTTGTGTCTTAATATTCAATATGCATGATAATGATGTATTTATGGTAGAATTGACGCCTCTATTATGCATGCTACTGTTGTGTATGTTTGCGCTGAACATACAGACTATTTATTCATTGATTTATGCATGTTAGGGCTAGTAACATTGATTTACTATCACTGCCACCTTCTTCCTCTTGAAACACAGTTCGTATTCTTAATTGCTAGTTAGTTATTGCATGTTCTTAGTTTTGTTAATTGTTAGTTCGCAACTGCTTGTGCTTTAGTTAGATAATTGTCAATTAGCTTAAGTGAATACAACTTCAGCTTAATTAATTTCTTCAGAGACCGACACTCGGAATTAACTTGATCTACGCCATTTATAGTATTTTAGTTTGTTAGTCTTGGCTGATACAAATTTATTTGTTGGACAAAACGAAGTCCATTAAATTGGCGCCGCTAGGGGGAATTAATTGCTTTAGTTGATTAGAAATTTTTTGTTTAGTTTTTATTTTGCGTCTTAGTTTTAGTTTTGTTTTTTGTCTTTTGTCTTCTTGCTAAGCTTTGGTTTTGCAAGTAGTTTATGCAAGGCATTCGATCGTTGGGAAATCCTTTACACCTAGAATCGACGAAATCGAAAAGTTTCGCAAGAGATTATGTTTCGACACTTCTAGGTCTATACAGGAACCTATCGTAGAATCTTTTTCACCACCACCAATTTCACCAATGAGCGGAGCAGAAGGACAAGGACAAGGACATAGTCAGAAGAACGGTAGGGAAGATGTGGATCCTCGACCACAACCTACCATGGGCTCTCACAACAAAGTGACATTGGGAGTTCATCGCCCAACATCGTTTCTCTCAGAAGCTGCCAGAACTCTGGAAATTAAGGGGCACTTTATTGCACAACATTGGTTTGTGAGGGAAATCAACAACTATGTCATGACTCTTACCATCCCAGCAGGTACTTTGAACGATGATATCAAGATGCGGATTATTCCTATGTGTTTGATGGATTCTGCCAAAGCTTGGCTGAATTCACTTCTAGGTGGTTCTCTTACTACTTGGGGTGACTTTAGTGATGCTTCCATTGAGAAGTTTTACCCGCAGTCTAAGACTGCTGCTTTGAAGGCTCAGATTACCCTCTTCCAGCAATGGTATGAAGAGAGATTCTATGAAGCCTGAGAACGATTCAAGAGGCTGCAACTCAATGCCCTCATCACCGGATAGCTCTCCGGGATCTTAATCAACACTTTTATGATGGCTTGAATGATGCTGGCTAGAATATGGGTGATATGAGTTACGGAGGAAGCTTTATGGATATGACTGCCGAAGAGTTGAAAGACAAGTTTAAGATGCTAGCAAAGGACTCCCAGCGTCGAAGCACTAGAAAGAGGGTGCAGTTGCTAAGAGAAACAAAGTCTGCAAATGACTTCTCTGAAAGTCTCATAGGCGAGATGATATTGAATGAGATGCGACAAGTGAGGATGTTTGCAGGAAATCCTCAAGCCAATGAAGTATGCGGTATCTGTGGGAATTATGGACACGGTGCTAATATGTGCAGGCTGAATTCAGTTATTACAGGTGCAGAACCTCAAGTTGAACAGGTAGAGGGTGTCAATTGGATTCAGCGAAACCAGTATGGCCAGAATCGAGGAAATTTCCAGCCTAGAAACCAGTTCCAGCCCAGAAATCAGCCTCAAGCTTACCCGAAATTCTGTGTTTGTACGAGATACAAAATCTGGAGAACTATAGATCTTTATTCCTTTTCCTAGGGCAAAATATATGTTTGTGCTAAATTGATGAAGTGTTGATCTTTACTTTAGTTCCTTGAGAAAATATATGTGATATCTTGTCTGCACGGTGCTAGAACTGGTAGATTGTTTGATTACACCACATTCGTTTGTCTCTGTGATAGAATAAGTTTATTAGCATTCATTAAGTTTAGTTGATTGAATTAAATTGGTTACTTAGTTGTTGTTACCAACAATCAAATTAAATTCAACTGCCAACTAATAATTCAAGTAAAGTGATTACTGGATAGGAGCTTAATTGAGTCCTTAGAGACTGTCTACACAAAACACGAATTTGTAGGATGCATCCGACTATATATAAATTCAAAACTCGATTTGACACATCAACTACACTTACGCAACCACCCTATCCATCTCCTCCAAAATTCCAAGCCTTCAGAACCATACACTTTCCGAAAATCGATTTTGAAAACATATACCTTCTTAGTTCTTTGTTTTACTTCCATAAAGAATGTTCATTTCACCTACGAAGTCCGATTGGTTTGAAAAGATAACACCATCCAACTTTTGAAATCTCCGCTTTGCAAGCACTTTCGCCACCAACTTGTAAGCAATTTCACCAACACCTTGTAAACACTCCCAATTGCCTAGTTCATTCACTTCAATTCATTTAATTCAATTTAGAGTTGAGTTTAGAGATTTTCATGCGAACGGAATAAAGTCTTAATCAACTTTCCCTAGCTTTTTGAAAACTCACACATTACATCACAATCCTAACGAATTAACTAACATTACAATTATTTCGTTGCACCTGAATCGCTCGACCTTTATGCACATTGTTCCTCTTCCCCCCCCCCCCCCCGGGACTGATATTATTGAACATGTTTCTGTCAGAATCTAAAATTCAAAGATGTAGCTACGTCTTATAAGTCGTTTCAAACACCTTTACTGCCGAATCTCTTATAATAGATTGATGACATTTATTATTTTTAATTGTGTTAATGTATAATAAGTTGGGCTATGGTCCTTTTAATTTGGTTGGGATGGACTTTTTTGAGGAGTATAGCTATTTTAAGATTGGAGGTTAATGGTCTGCTAAATTAC
Organism: Plantago coronopus; assembly: GCA_036897195.1. Lineage (NCBI taxonomy): Eukaryota > Viridiplantae > Streptophyta > Magnoliopsida > Lamiales > Plantaginaceae > Plantago > Plantago coronopus. The sequence continues at coordinate 4,847 of JAYMSL010002898.1, read as the reverse complement.
GATTATGTATCCATCTTGTATAAAGGTTGTTTTCTACTAAAACAAATGATTTTTTTTTAATTTAATATACTTATTAGGGGAAGAGAAATTCAAGACATTTTATGTCTTTCCTAGGATCAATACAACATTTTTCTATAACTTTTCTAATGACCATAACACTTACTACACAACATTACACCCGCCGACCTTTACATCTCCACAACCTTAAGTAGGGGAGTCTTCATGTGTTCATTATATTCAATTTCCAATATTTTTTGCAAAAAAAAAAAAAAGAAAAAAAAAAGAAAAAAAAAGAAAGAAAAATTCTTGCAAAGCATAATTCGAAGGAAATATTATAATATTTTAATTTTATACATTTAATTTACGCGTTGTTTTAGTCAAAATACAATTATATAAAAGAAGGGTGCATGTAATATTTTTAATTCCACTCTTAACATAAGTGAGTCAAGATATTTAAATTGCTTAATTTCACAAATCGTATTCTTGCCCTTCTTATGATTACAACAAATTACGGTATATAGTGGTAGGTAAAATAAGTCAACTCTATTTCAAATCCCACACGTCATTTTCTAATAAGTACTATTTATTTGATTTCCATAATACTACTTAATTACATAATTACAGTTTAATAATTTTTATACCAGAAATAGCTTTTTCACCAAACACTGACACCAAAACTATTATATATACCAGTGGTAAGACGAGCATAAAAATCACTATCACAAACCATTCAACTCAAATCTTAATTGTCTTCTTAACAAGAATGGAGAAATATATGAAGCGCAACAATGCTAGGGTTGTCTATCAGCAGGTTGGAGATGGTTGTCAGAATAACAATAACCAAGCTCCACCAGCGAAAGACTGTCCCCGTTGCTATTCGAGTAACACAAAGTTTTGTTACTATAACAATTACTCTATTTTGCAGCCTCGTTACAAATGTAGAAGTTGCAAGAGGCATTGGACCCATGGTGGCGCTCTCAGGGACGTGCCAGTTGGTGGTCGTCGCCGGAATAACAAGCAACCCAATGTCTTTAGCAGAGCTTCCACATTAAGTGTGGTCGTTACTCCGACACCAAATCTTGTACCAATTGTGAATCCTCAATTGGTTCGGGTTCCGGTTCCAAGCCAAGGAATGAGGTCAGTTGGCACATTTACTAGCATTGTCCCTCCTGATGATGCCCTTTCATCCTTGTTGGCGAATTTTCACTCCACTAACCAACCATTGCTTGATGCCGAAATGTTTGGTGCTGATTTATCCATCTCACAAGGTATGGGATTTTCCGCTTTAATGGAACCTGAGGTTTTGCCACGGCAGTTTAGTGCGGATTTCGTGCAAGCTCAATACAATTTGATGCATACCTGGAATATGGATTTCTGATGGAATTCAGGCGTCTGAGGAGGCGTGGGCTAGTAACGTTGTGGATTTTAGTAAGACGTTGGTGGGAAAGGCGTTGTCTCGTCGTCCAATCCGGCTGGATCACTTTAGCCCACTGATGACGTCGAGTTGGAGGTTGATGCACGGGATGGAGGTTAAGAAATTGGGCGACGACAGGTTGCTGTTTCAGTTCAATCACCATTGGGATATGCGGAGAGTCTTGGCCGACAGTCCGTGGTCTTACGATAAGAACCTGCTCATTCTCTCAACCATAGGGGCAGGGGATGATCCGTCGAAGATGGAGTTGAAATTTGCAGAATTCCATGTCTTGGTAGGAGGGCTTCCGGTGGGACTGATTCACAATAATATGGCTGCTGTTATAGGTAACGGTATTGGGGAATTTGTGTCGTTTGATTCTGGGAATCGGAGTGATGCGAGTAACTTGGTCATGAGGATTCGGTAAAAATTGATATTACTCGTCCTCTCAAGAGAGCTTTGAAAATTCGAGGGCCTACTGGAGAATCCTTATTGGTCACATTTAGCTACGAAAAGCTCCCGAACTTCTGTTATCGGTGTGGTGTCTTAGGACATCTCCTTAGGGACTGTCCTATTCAGTTCGATATTGAGGCGGCAGGAGGGTCCAGTGATGAAGCTACTATGGAGTGGGGAGATTGGTTGCGAGCTCAAAATCAGTCACATAGTTCCCGAATAGTGGGGGGCAGAGTTGCGGTAGCCGGAGGGTCCAGGTTGTTTGTTGACAGGACTCCAACGTCGGCAACGGCCGGAATGTCAGTTACTAATTTAGGCAATGGAAATTCAAATTTCCAATCACCTAAATCAGTGGATGAAATTAGGGGGAACGGTAAAGGAGCTGTTACTGCAGGAAGTTTTGAAAATCAAGCAGCCAAAATAAATGCTGACAATTACTTACTCCCTCACCCCAATCATTCCCACTCACTTCCAAAAAACCTTAACATCACCCCTCCCAGTCCAAAAGCTGCTTTTGACCAACAACTCACCAATCCACATACAGGCCACAGCCCTCAGCACCCAAATCCTGGCACAAATTTCTCCCGTGAGCCCACCCCTCAACCTAATCCAATAAACTTTTCCAAGCCCACATCATTCCAAGCACTACCACCTTTACTACCTACACCAACTGGCTATAACCCTACTGTAAACCAATTCTCAAAACAGCCCAGCCCTTTGCCCAAAAATCAGTGGACCAGACAGCATTCTCCCTCACCCAGCAGGCTCAACTACCACTCTAGTCCAAACCCACAGTCTTATCAATCTGCCAATCAACCCAAAAAACGTGGGAGACCATCTCAGCAGGACAAAGGTAAGAAAGTCATATCTGTTTCTAAGGCAAGTGAAGGAAACCTGATGACTGAACGGCCATACAAAAAATCAAACAATGGCATTGTGATTCAAGATGCAACTCGACCGGGCACAAGGATGAATTCAGGAATCGCCATCACCTATGTACCAGAGGCGGAGGCTGCTAGCCAGCCCCGCCTAGCAAAATGAGTTGTTTAGTGTGGAACTGTCAAGGTGCGGGGAACCTTTGGACAGTTCGAGAATTAGGTGATTTAATTAAAAAGTTCAACCCCTGTTTTATTTTTCTTATGGAAACTCGTCTTTGTACTCGCAAGTTTAATAAATTGAAAGAGAAGTTTGATTTGTTTGGTTTCTCGGTTGATCCCATTGGACGGTCGGGTGGGCTAGCTCTCCTTTGGTCTAAAAATATTGTGGTGACTCTCCAAAGTTATTCAAATCACCACATTGACTCTCTTGTTCAGTTGGAAGATCACTCCTTTGTTTGGCGTTTTACTGGTTTCAATGGCGAGCCGGAAGTAAGCAAGCGTAAATTGACATGGGACCTCTTAAAAAGATTAAGGAGCCCGCAATCTCAAGCTTGGCTTTGTGCGGGTGATTTCAATGAGATGTTGTCCAATGATGAAAAATGGGGAGGGAACCGTGTGGGTCCGGCTCGAATTAGAGCTTTTCGGGACTGTCTCCAAGATACCGGGTTGGTTGATATGGGTTTTTCGGGATATAAATATACTTGGTTCAATAAGAGGTCTGACCCAAACTCCATTCGTTGTCGGCTCGACCGGGGCCTAGCTAACCAGGAATGGTCCGACTTCTTCCCTTCAGCTAAAGTTACACACACGGCTTGTGTGTATTCTGACCATAATGCTTTGCTTATCTCTTTGTCTCCTTCTTCTCACCAGCGTAGACACCATAGACGGCAGATCTTTCGATTTGAAGCTATGTGGAATCTCCATCCAGAGTGCCGCCAGATTATTGAAGAAAGCTGGTCGAACAGAGAAAGCCTCCTTCTGGCAAGTCAGAATTGCAGCTCCTCCCTAGAAAATTGGGGGAAAATGGAGTTTGGAGCTGTAAAAGTTAAAATTGAAAGATTGAAGCAACAATTGGTTGAAATCCGAGAGGGAAGCTACACGGAAGAGGCCAGACGCCTCGATCTTAAGCTGTCGGCTGAGCTTGATATGTTATTGGAGAAGGAGGACACGATGTGGCGTCAAAGGGCGAAAGCACAATGGATACGGGAGGGAGACAGGAATACTCGGTACTTCCACCATAGAGCCTCGCGCAGATTCGAAAGAAATGAGATCCAAGCGTTGCAGGATGAAAATGGTAATCTGAGATATTCACAGGTTGAGATGAACCAAATAGCCGTGAATTACTTCTCCGAAATTTTTACTACCTCTTCTCCCACACAAGAGGATATTGATGCTGCTGTGGCAGGGATAACTCCCAAAGTAACCCCAGGAATGAATGCCGATTTAGCAAGACCCTACACGGCTGATGAGGTAACAACTGCCCTTTCACAAATGCAGCCTTTGAAGTCTCCAGGCCCGGATGGTTTTCCGGCTTTGTTTTATCAGAAGTACTGGGATTTGGTAGGAGATAGTGTCACTGATTTTTGTCTTAATCTGCTTAACCATGGTATCCTGGACACTGAGCTCAATTTTACTCATATTACTCTTGTCCCTAAAGTAAAAAAGCCAGATATCATTTCCCAATTTCGTCCCATAAGTCTTAGTAATGTTGTGTATAAGATTGCTTCCAAGTGCATTACGAATAGGCTCAAGCCTCACATGTCTTCTATCATTAGTGAGTCTCAGTCTGCTTTTCTTTCAGGAAGACTTATTACTGATAATGTTCTTGTGTCCTATGAGTTAAACCATTACATTAAGAGGAAAACTCAGGGTAAGGATGGGTATCTCGCCCTAAAACTTGACCTTAGCAAAGCTTATGATAGGGTTGAGTGGAAATTCCTGGAAAGTACTCTGTTGAAATTGGGTTTTCATAATTCTTTTGTTGATCTGGTTAAACTCTGTGTGCAGTCGGTCTCTTATTCTGTTCTAGTTAATGGTGCTCCTACTAAACCCTTCTCTCCCAGCCGCGGCTTAAGGCAAGGGGACCCTCTTTCTCCCTTCCTATT
>JAYMSL010002897.1:0-13413 GCA_036897195.1 Plantago coronopus | reverse complement strand
TAAGATGTAAGTTTCCACTAGGGGTAGTATATATAATTGTCCCTAATACATACTCCAAGAACTTAGACAGATAAGAACATATATAAGTCGGTCTGTGTTATAGACAGATTAACGGAAATCATACTATTTTATAGATTCTTCATTTTATAAGCTTGTGAGTATATATGAATGGGAGTATTACAAAAGGATTATTCAGTACACTAACCTAACATATGTCGGGTATGAAAACCAAGTATGCATCAATTCTATATATCGGATGATGGTATACTATTTCCTTATAATGTCTTTTAATTTCTCGGGTAACTTTTCTTCGGAAAATCCTTTCCGAAAATCACTATTGGAAATTCTTTCAGAAAACAGTAACTATACAATGAAATGTGATAAATTTAGTTGATAAAACTAACAGAAATTGAAGTATACTTGAACATTTTCCATATTTCTTGTGAAAAAAGAAAAGAAGAAATCTTCCTTGCCTCAAAAGGGAATTGTGAAGTTGGATTAGTTAAACTACTTAAACTGATAAATGAGTTGGGCTTAGTTCAGGAAACTAGTCCAAAGAGCCAATGGGCCAACCAGCCAGCTAGTCTGCTCTATTTTGGCAGACCCAGCCCATCCAGAAATAACTGGACAATAGGTCAATACCTTAGCATGTACTCCCTCAGTCACACAAAACATTACCCGTTAGGGTTTGCGCGCAGTTTAAGAAAATGAATTAAATTAATGAAGTTAAAATGAAAAAGTAAGTGGGGTAGGTTACTTTTAGATAATGTGTGGTGATAAAGAAGTGTATTGATATTAAATAATGTTTTAGTGTGTGAGGTATCTTCCTTATTTAGTAATGGGTAAAGTTTTGTGGGACGTCCATAAATGGAAAGTGGGTAAAGTTTTGTGGGACGGAGGGAGTAATATACAGAGAAAATCAACTGGTGCAAGTGCAAGATGTTCATGACATGTAATCTTGACTGAAAAACAAGCAGTTTTGCTTTGGATATATACCGTCTTTGTTCGTTGACAAAAATGCATATACATGGTTAGATTCCATTTTTCTATTGAGAAGAGTAATCACTTTCAGATATGGTGTGGATTGATTAATCAAAAGGTCACCATATTTCCATGGATTACTGTACAGATGTTGATAGATTGTCCGACTCCACTTTGTATTACTTTACATAAATGAGGGAAAGGTACGGGCACGGAACATGAGGTTAAGATTATATAGTTGTTTGATGTAAGTTGTGGTTTAAAATAAGCATCCGTTGCTCAATCAAGTTTAAGCCAATAAACCAATTAACAAGGCTGTATTTGGACATTATCCATCAATTGTTGGTATTGCTCTAGCATATACACCAAGGTCAAGGTGCGAAGTAAGAAGTGTACATGGTCGACCGCCTCCTGAATTTTAAAAATTCATGTATTTTACAATTGACTTTTAAAATTTTATTGTTTCAATTCTCAATTCGTAACATTTTCACCTTTTAAACTTAATTTCTGACTCTGCCCTATATACACTTGCTTGGTAGACTATGTATTGTTATCCGATGTGTTCAGTCAAATGTTGGACTCATTTGTTTCATTTGAAGAATGAGGGTACCATAGATTTGTAGATATTGGACAAATTAGGCTAGATTTATTGTGTTGTTATATACTATGGTAATATAGATTATAGATGACTTTATCTAGTGACTAGTAAATGCCCCATCTTCCAAGAAGCTTAGTAGATGGGGCTATTAGTATGGGACACATCACTAGTTGCTTGTTTTTTGTGAATTGAATTGGCATGAGCATGCACATATCTAATCTCGCCACAATGGTCCATTTCTCAACTTGTTTCCAATCCATATCAAGGACAAGAGCCTAGTGATGCACGAGGACATTTATTTTTTGTCAAAAGAAGGAAATGATAAGTATTATCCTGCACTTTATCTCATAAATGGTGAAATGGGGAAGCAAGATACGATTTTGTATAGTATAGATATAAATCGACAATTCATGACCACAACGTACTTGGATAAAGAATCTTCTTTGATTATTTAGAAGTTATCTATAAAACGATTCATTCAAAAATGCATTTAATTTCTTGGTTTTTAGCAAAACACACTAATAAAATCATGAACTTAATTCATTGGGGACAAAGAGTGTACTAGTGTACTACTAAATATCGGGGAAACAACTAGGGATTAGGTTGGGGACAACCGGGCAAGGGGTTGGATTTCATGAGCCTTAGTTTTAGTCCATGATTATTTTAGAAAGGTATAAGCCCCACGTTAATTTTATGGAAAACCTACAAGTAAGAACCAAGTGGAGAGTAAAAGTTCAAAAATTATTTTGTGCTGGATTTTTAGTTTAAAAGACACTGAAAGTTTCGATCTTCTTAATTGATTTATAGTTATTTTGATACCTCAAAAGGTCCAGCGTGCGGTTTTAAAAATAACATACCAGTACCGCACTAGTTACCCAACCTGTTACTCTGCCAATTCTTTTTATCTTAATGATAAGGGAAGGCTTAAGTACCATGACAGCCTGCGTTATGCCAAAAAAAAACACCGTTGGACTTTTGAGGTCTAAAACAACTACAAGTCCGATGAGAAAATGGACTTTTTGAAGTTTTTTCAACTAAAAGTCTAGCGGAAGGACTTTTCTCCCCAATTAGGACCTGGAGTGAATTTTCCCGTCAAAAGTTTGCAATGTATGCATGGATCTCTTCTGATCGGGGATATGGGCCGGTGGGTTAAGCCCACCGAGACTAAGGGCCTAATTGATATCCTATTTTGGCCCATCCATTATTACATGGCGGACCAAACCTTGGTGAAGTGGGCCGGATCGAGCTCGTATTGTCCTGCCATCTCGAGAAGGTTGTATCGAATGTTGATGGATCCACTCACTTCTAGATCCACAACTTGAATCGAACTGCTAAAGTAACTGGTCCTGCCGGTCCTGCCATCTCGAGGGTACCGGCTTGCCAATTACCCGAGATCATTTGGACCTGAATGACTCGGTTCTCAAATTCTCAGGAAATTCCGAAATTTCCGTGTAATTAGGAAATTACGCGCGTCTGGGATTTATTTGGTAATTAACTGGGTTTTTATGTTAAGAGTCTGGGGTTTACTTGTTAATCACCTGGAGTTTTTTAAATAACTAACCAGAATTTCTTTAAGCTTTTGGAAATTCTGGAATCTCTAGAGAACAAGTCGACTCGGTTAATATCAGTACATACTCCAGACCAACAAACCCCTACCCAATATAGTCCATAGAAGTAAGACAAGTCAGACTCAGATCAATTATGTCCAATCCCACATATCAAATGTGATGCCTGCGGCCCTGAGTGCAGCCAATCCCCAACAACTCAACAAGAAATGAGCACTGTGGAAATCGTTAATACATTAAGTCAAGAATGCTTGAAATTTCGATTCAGTTATTAAACCCCGAGGATCGACTTGTTTTCATTTCATCGACATTTGAGGTGTACTATATATAGTTGCTTCCTTGTGTAGTTGTATTTTGATGTTGTAGCCATTCATTTCCAATTTGGTGTTTCAGTTTGAATAGTTCTTGGAACGAACTTGCATATGTAAAACACGTTTAACCTACATTTGAAAGAGATAAAAGTCTACTATACGTTTACGTTCTAACAACCAATTGTATATGAGCTTGATAAAAGGGTAGTCCATCTGCTATTGCATACCTCAAATTTAGGGCAACCGCCTTCAACGTCAACAACAATATCTTTGGACTCTCAAACATACATTTCAGATTTTTCAATCTTGATGTGCTTCTTAAGGCTAACTCAATCTGCTAACTATAGGTCCTACTATAACCAAAGCTATTCTTAACACAAAATTCTTTCAAGATTTCACTGATACTTTTATCGTGAAATATGTACTTTAAATCTTTTTAGGGCAACCGCCGCCAATCTCCGCCCATATAGTAAAGTGTAATGATGATGAACAACAATAATAAATCAAAGTATTCCATGTGCAATTGAATCAAGTAGCAATTACATACCAAATCACGAAATCATTACAAACATACTATATATCATCAAAGAACACCTCAATGCCCTTCCTCTCATTTCTTGGCAAACAGACCACCAAGATCAAACCCACCATTACCCTTCTTCTTCGCCGGCGGAGGCACCGCGACAGTCTTGCCACGCGTGGTGGTTCCGGTGCTCTTGTCCTCCACCTTCTTCAAGATGGGATCAGTCTCATAGAACTGATCCTCCTTAGTAATTTTCCCCAAGATAAAGTCGAAAAAGCTCTTCTCTTCACTCCCACCTGGTGACGACTTCGCTGCTGTGGCTGATGTTCTTACTAGCGATCTCCTCCGAGGAGTGACAATGGGACTAACGAACAGGTTCAGAGAAGACATGTTTCTGCTAGTTTTCTTGAAGTGTTAAGAATCAAGAAATGAACAACTCTGTGCCTGTGTGTGATATAAAAGTGTGGTGGCTTTGTGAAGATGTTATCTTTTGTGTATGGGAAATGCTGTGAAGAGTATTACTTGACGTGTTTCTGGCACAAGCAAACCACATGTGTCTTATCTTCATTCTTTGCCTTTAAAAGGAAAAATAGAAATAAAAATGGACGAAGAAAATGTATTTTCACACAAGGTTGAATCAACATAAACCAACCATATTATGTATTGGTTTGGTCACAAGTTGTACACGTGATTATCAGTCTGTTCATGTACAATTTTTCTCACAATTTGCTAATTTAGTACTGGTCTCAGTGGTCTGTAGCCAGTGGCCGCCAATCGCCATACGTACACAAGTCTTGAACTCGAGGCTATACGCTACTTAACCCTTAGAGCATATGTGGGTGCGCGAGGTTATATGCTACTTATCCCTTGTAGTATATTTGGGTTGTGAAAACTGCATAAGATACTACTAGTAATCTCCCCTGCATTACTCTGACCCTATGGTAAATTAGAAACTATGCACCAAAATATTCTGCGAAAACATAATCAAGCGAAGAATCGGAGCTATGCCTCAATGAACACTGCTCAAAGTTGGAGAAGACAAGTGTTTCATGAAGTGAAAATTTGTGCCTAGTGAAGAAGGCATGAGAATGAAGCCATCCTTCAAAGTAAGGATCTTATTTACAGCTTAAAAGAAGCAAAATGGAAGATATCTCCATCCACATAAGCTTGAGTGTATAAAAACAAATGAGCAGTATGGGACATTATGTTCTTACTAGATTTGATGTCCAGTTTCTCCAATCTACATCTTTCCTATTGGAAGTGAGATATCATGTTCTCACCAGATTAGGTGTCCAGTTTCTCCAGTCTAACTTCCCTATTGACCTGTTTCTAAATACCATTTCTCTAAAATCGAAGCCCTTTCTACGGCTACCGTTTTCATTTTTGCTCAACTCAGTTTCCGTAGGTTCATCTTTCACCTTTTCACGCTCTTCAACAGTTTGAAGCAAGCACATATCTGGCGGTGAGGCTTCAGTAATGATGTTTCCCAGCATTTCGATTACCTCGCTCATTTTAGGCCGCGATTTGGGCTGCTTCATGAGGCATTTGTTGGCTAGAGATGCGAGCCTCTGAGCTGACTTCATGCAATTTTGACCTTCCAGTTTGTAGTCTAAAATCAAATGGAACTTTTTTGGATCTGATACGTACGGTCTTACCCAATCCAGGAGTTTCTGTTCGCCTCGAGGCAAGTTTCTTTCGAGTACCCGTCTTCCTGTAATGAGTTCATAAAGAACGACCCCAAAGCTCCATACATCGCTTTTAGCCGTGAGCCTGCCAGTGTGAACATACTCAGGTGCTGCGTAACCTACTGTACCGACAACCTGGTAAATGAGGTCCAAAGAGAAGAAACTTATTAAGCACCATCCAATGAATTAAATACATGAAGTAGATTGTTGTTCAGTTTCAACTTAGACAAAGAAAAAGCTTTAAGATCAGGTCAAAAGTTTTGGTAGGACAAGAAAAATGAAACTTACTGATGTTGAAATATGACCTAGACCTGCAGCTGGACCCTGCCTAGCAAGTCCGAAGTCTGATAATTTTGCGTTAAATTCTTCATCCAACAGAATGTTTGAAGTCTTGAAGTCTCTAAATATCAACTGACATTTTAAAAGAAGATCAGAATTACAGATAAGGAGTGTATCTAGTACATCGTGAATAGTAGCTTTAGCATTCATATATATTCATTCACTTTGAGAGGTCAATCAGTATATTTTCATACACTTTGGAAGCTCAATCAGAAAATTTCGTAACATAATCTAACTGCCAGGGGTTTTCTATAATAATCCAAGAAGCAAATGAGTCAAATAATCAGGTCGGACAGGAGATAAGAAAAGATTCCAGCAGTTCTATATATAGTCAGAACTCAGAACTTAGGGATGTTTTTATATTCAAATTACCTACCTAACGGTTCCTCTACATATTTCCCAACATAAGGTAAACAACTTCATGAAAAGTTGGGGATGATATGAAATCCACCAGAAATACTTCAACATATTACCATAGTATAATTATTAGATTACTTAGAGCTAGCTACATATCAATCGCAAAGTGAGAGCACTTAATAGTTACTTGTCGGAAAAGGAAAGGAAGACAGTTTACATTATCACGCCGTTATTCAAATCTTTTGTGCACACATTCTCTTTTGTGGATATTTCAGCTTATAGAATAAATGAAGAGCTCGAACATCAGATATTTATGAATTTTCTGTCCCATTACAAGTTTTGAAGTTTGCAATTCAAATTAATTTCAACACTCTTGGCATGACACACCTTTCATAAACAGATGCGCATGCACAACCTTTGGTATTAGACATTGCGATAAAAAGCAATTTCATCAGTCATCTATCTACCATGGCATATCTCATGATCTACCTATCAGATACCGGGAAATATAACAAATTGAGAATACGGATATTTCGTTATTTGCATACAAATATATAGCCAAGTGCTTGAGAACTCATCACAGGCATATTGCCATTTTATATTAGTATAGATTGGTTCTTCAACAAAACCTGTTAATCCATGATGAATCAACTAAAGATGACCCAACTAGTGTTACTGGCATCAATATCTAGAAGACAAACATGTGACAGTTTACGCATTGCAGTGATACCGAGTAAAATTCATAATAAATTGTGACCCATGTCCTAATGTCAAATGCCCTTTCACGTTCTCTTTTAACAAGGGATATAGGGTGCAGGGCCAGTAAAATGATGTCCCGTTTGATAATTAAATGGAGATGCAAACTTGAAAGAATATAAGATTCACCTGAAATTCCATTTCTTCATGAAGATATGCCAGACCACGTGCTGCATCTTGAGCAATCTTTAACCTCAATATCCAAGGGAGTGGAGATGCCGATCTAATCAATAAATGATCCTCCAAGCTGCTATTATGCATAAGCTCGTATACTAATAGCCGTTGAATCCCCCTCTCATCATCGTCGGCACAATAGCCAATTAGCTTAACAAGATTCGGGTGATTCATCACTCCCAGATAGTTGACCTCATTAATCCATTCTTTGTGCCCCTGATAACTAGAATGTAAAAGATTCTCATAAGATAGCCTCCAAACATACACAAATTCAACAAATACAGTGTAGAAATCACCTAATGAACAACAAAGAGTTGAAAATGGAAAATAAAATTAACAATCTCCCGAGAGTACTTATTGTCACCAAACACAAGCATACGAGTCAGAGCAGCAAAACAAAGCGAATCAGGCCATAACTAAGTATCCAACCACGCCGTAACCGCATAAGAGATAGTACAACTATGATAGCAATTTTTTGAAAATGCAGGGAAAACGGCCAAGTTGCTCGATTTTGCTTATTTTCTGCCCTTCCTGATAAACAAATGTTTCCTAAAGATCCAGCAACATTCCAACTTCCAATGTTAAGGGCATGATTAGTAAAATGGAAACAAACAACATGCATTTAAGGATAATGTAATCTAATCCAATGCAGCGAGAGCAACCAGCTATTAGATTTCCCAAATCCACCTCGGATTCTAATCCAATCTCATATGTTCTTCACAAAAACAATAATAAATCAAAAACAAATATCAAACAAAAATGTATTTCAAAAAAATCGTGCCTGGAATCCATTCCGATTGAGCTGCTTGACCGCAACATCCACCTCCAGCTCCAACCCAGAATCATGATCCAAAACCCTAACCCGACCTTTAAACACGCTCCCGAATCCCCCTTCCCCGATCATAAGACTCCGACTAAACCCTCTCGTAGCTGATTTCAGCTCAGAAAACGTAAAAACCCGCAGATCATTGGAGCGTCGCTGCGCAAAGAACAAATCCGAGGACGAGTACGACTCCGCCCACTCCCGCCGCGAGTCGGAGTCAAACTCAGACCGGCGCGTGTCGACGTTAGTCGACGCAACGCTGAGCGACCTAGCCCAGGACAGCTTCCGCGTCACAACACCCTCCTGTTCATCAGCGTCGGCGTCGTTGTCGGATTTTCTGTCTCCGGTGGAGAAATGAAAGGCGATTGTGGTTTGAATTAGTTTGGGGATTGTGAGGAATATGGACAAGGAGAAGAAGACATGGGAGTGGTGAAGGGGAAGGGGAAGAAGGAGAAGAGTCAGAAACAGAAAGAGCAGACATGTAAGTGGAATTTGAAAAGTATAAATTAAGAAGAGAGCTAAAATGGTGATGTAGATTTAAGGAAATTGATTCAATTTTGAAGGTGGATTAGGTTACCAGTTATCTATCTAGCTTCAGTTGACATAATCAAGACATGGGTACTCCCTTCTTCTTCTTCAAGTTGATGATTTTTTACTCACTTGCTACTATTACCACTAGTGTTTTAATATTCAAAGTCTAAATTGGAAAAATGCTTTTCTTGCAAGAAATTTTTTCACCAACCCAAGATAATTTTCTATGTAATGAAACTGAATTAGCTAAGACAATTTCGGCCCGTTTGGCCAGCAACTAGTGACCTCAATTAGCATTTAGCTAATTGCTAATTGAGTTTTGTTGTGTTTGGCCAGCAACTAGTAACTCAGTTAGTGTCACAATCCCCCATACCTCTATTTATTCCTTTCACACTATTACACATCTCTTACACACTCTTACACATACCCCACATACCCACCACTTTTATCTCTTAACCACATACCCCAATTCTTACACCTTTCTTACACTTCTCTTACACATCTCTTACATACCTATAATATTCCCCCCTAAAACCTACACTCTCTCTCCCAAAATACTCAACTATCTTTCACTTACTATTCACTATTCCTCAACTAGTTAACTCTTAAAACTCAATTAGCTAAATCTTCACCAAACAAGCCGCAAGTGACTCGTACATTATACCAACAGCTAGACTAGAGATTGTTAAACTTACATCCGAACTTCTGAGAAGCACAGGATGCCTGCTATCGGGTAAATTATCCGAACCATGTACGTCCTTTACCCGCAAGAGGCATATGGTGGGTAGATCTGATTGCCAAATAGAAGTGGGGATAAGAGTGTTCCCTTTCCCCTTTAATCAATATTACACACTGTTACAATTCTTTAAAAAGAAGATTTCATGATGAAGGAATGGACATTTTTATATGGAAGATGCAACTTTGCCAGCTATCTTCTTCATGTCTAATTGCTGGCATACAAGAGCTAAGTCCTTTCATGGCTTTTCAAAAATGCAAACCGACAGCTTATAACTTTTCTAGATCATGCACTTTAATACTCTTAAACTTCACAATCCAACACCAAGATATTTTAGTCTCCTAAAGCTTCGTTCAATTCACTTAAACAAGAAGCCAAACCTCATTGCATTTGCTTCAGAAACAACTCTATGGGGCCGAGTTGTTAGTATATTTGGTCTTCATTCGCACAATGTTCGACAACAGTCGGATACCTGATCTACCCCTGCCAAATGGTACCATCATTCCCATACTCTGGGGCAAATTTGTGCATAGAAAATCAGAGGACTGATGACAGATCACAAGTCAGAACGGATATCTTCATTCATTGTTGGCACTAAGCATATCCATAAGAAAAATATACACATAAATTCGAATTTAAAAATTATATGTTGCTACTACAAACTAAGTGGTCCTCCACTTATTTGATGCTGCACAATGCACATACCTTATGGAGTTATGGTCCAAGAACATGTACAAATTCAAAGCAAATATGTGTAGAAGTAGAACAATGCATATAATGATTCCATATCAATGTGTACACCTTGAGCAAAACAGACTGTTAGAGCAGTAATCTGACTACTAGTTTTGATAATTTTTCATGTTTATATGTTCAAACTTCAAATGTCAAAAGGAATAACAAAGACAACTAATGTGGGCTCCTACCAAACATGTGATTTCAATTACTCAGCAAGGAACAATAATGAGTCTAAACAAATTTCTTTAAGCAAACCAATGAATGCTACTACTACTATTAGAGATTTGGTAAAAGAAACATGACACCAACACCTATCTTCAATCTTCCTAGTAAAGCAAAATTACTCCCTCAACTTCAGTTACAAGTTATTTTTATACCATACAAGCCTTATACTTTCTCAAAAGAACAATAAATTCTAAAAGTAAAAAACTTACAAATTTAAAAACTTAAACTAGCTTGGGAAGAAATTCAAGAAAGATCAACAAGAAGTAGTTGGAAGCTTTAAAATTGGGACCAATAATTGCCAAATGGCAGTTGCCTCCTTCTACCCCAGGCAAAAATACCTCAAGTTTCTCTCTCTAAACCCTTATAGGCTTATCTGACCACTCCTCTCTCATTCATTCTCTCCACAATACACACAATATACTCACAGACAGAGCATTAGCTGATTTCTTGATTGGGAATTGTGTTCTACAGCAACCATGGCATTTGCAGGAACAACCCAGAAATGCATGGCATGTGAAAAGACTGTTTACCTGGTGGACAAGTTAACTGCAGATAACAGAATCTACCACAAGGCCTGCTTCAGATGCCATCACTGCAAAGGCACCCTCAAGGTTTGTTCTTGCTTCATCTACATCTTCCTGCTTTTTGATCATTCTTGTGTTTCCAATTTCAATGATAGTTTGAAATTTCTCTACTGCTGCTTTTCCTTTTCATTTTAAGCAAGAATAAACAGTCATATTTCAGAGTAGCACCTAGAAACTGTCAATTTTTTGCAGAAGATTCTCTTCCATAGGAGTTTGTGTAGATAGATCTGTAGTTTCTTAAAGTCAAACAACAATATTCTCAAGTAAGATTATACAGGCCTAAACTTTTTCAGTTGTGTGTTTGTTTGAATTACAGCTAGCAACCTACAACTCCTTTGAGGGAGTTCTGTATTGCAGACCACACTTTGATCAGCTCTTCAAGAGAACTGGCAGCTTGGACAAAAGTTTTGAAGGTATTATATATATCCAAGTATTTACATTAGTACTTATACATGTAAGAACTTAACCCATATATGTATATATCCAAGCAAATGTACTGATACTAGTTTGTTAATCTTGCTAGGGACGCCTAAAATCGCAAGACCAGAGAAACCTTCTGACATTGAGGTACTTATAACAATTCTCTCTATAAGACAATCTGAAATCATAGACTTATGTTTTCATCATTTAGTATATTACCCTGCCCTTTTATGAACTCATCATAGTATGCTAGTGCTATTCTGACATCGATTATATCATACAGAAACCAAATGCAGCCAAAGTCTCAAGTATGTTTGCTGGAACTAAAGATAAGTGTCTAGCCTGCAAGAAAACCGCCTACCCAATCGAGAAGGTATACTCAGAAATTAGACCGTCTCACACAAATTTTTGTTGCTAAACAATTGACAAGTAGGAAAAGTTGCACTTTATGACCATTTAAAATGTTCAGGTTACGGTCAATGGTACGGCATACCATAAGAGCTGCTTCAAATGCATCCACGGAGGCTGCACCATCAGTCCATCAAACTACATAGCACACGAGGGGCGACTTTACTGCAAGCACCACCACATCCAACTAATCAAGGAGAAGGGCAACTTAAGCCAGCTTGAGGGTGACAATGACAAGAGCAGTGTTGCAGCTGCGTGATCGTACTCCTACAACTGCATAATATCTCATTGCATTATCTTGTTTACTTTTCGCCTCCACATTTGTTTGAAACTGCTGGAGTGAACCTTGGTTTCCTGCAACCAAGAATGAGTTTTATCACTTCGAACAATCATATGTCTAAATGTTCTGAAATATGCATGTGTTGGATTGTATGGTTGTATTCTGGGCTCCTGCTATAAAATTGTGTTTTTTATTTGATTCTACTTCCAAATTCTGGGAGATCTAATTCTTTGTTCATGTATTTCTCTTTTGCTCACCTTAAGAACTATCTTGATGGGTCACTTCTTGTTCCGGGTGCACGATTCTATCCTTGAAACATGGCAAGCTTATATTTTCATTTCTTTTCATCGATTAAGATGGAGAATACTTTAATTAAAACTTAAAAGGCATGATGAATCTCCACCTGAATCAACATCTGTAGATCCAAAGATGCCAAAATTCCAACTTTATATAAACCAAACGTTTTTCAAGGCAGCTGACAGCCAAAGCAAGCATATGTAGAACTAGTAAAACTTAGTCTATATTGTTCAATTCGTTTGAAAATATATGAACAGAACTGAATTTACCTAAACTCGACCGACCTGAACTTAAATATAATTTCAACATGTAAATCTGAACTGAAATTTAGATGAGCTGAGAGTCTAATTACTAAAACAAGATTTTCTGATGAAATTCGGTTGAAGGCCATTTTCACATACTACAAAAGATGAAGCTAGCTAGTGCTGATACAGCTCCTACGAATTCCAATGTGTCTTCAATTGGTTTATGTTATGAACCTGATTATGCATTTTGAACAAAAGGCAGGTGGAGAAATGATGATTGAGTAGTGGACTAGCAAAACTAGTCGCCTATACATATACATAAAGAAGAGTGGAAGTTATAGCAGCAGCATAGCTTTTTTTTTTGAGTAAATAGCAGCAGCATAGCTTGATTAGTTGATTATGTAGTCGTATTGGCTAGTGCGAGCATAACCAAAGGATGATAAACTTGTAAAGAAAGCAAAGCATAAAGAAAGTTGGATGCGATACAAAAGTAAATGGTGGTCGTACGTTATATGAGTACCTGGCCCTCGACCGAACAGACTCGCATTCACTCGCCTCGCCTCCAAAGCTCCTCCATGTCAGTGCGCCCTGTTTACTTGCCAGGCTCATTCTTTTTGTGAAGTCTAGTGGTAGTATTTGGCATTTGGTTTAGGGAGGAGATGTCAACATAATGATACATAGATGTCAACATAGTGAATTCTCTAAGATGTCAACATAGTGAGACATAAGGCCCAATCCATCCACTCGGATCCAAAATCACGGTTTCGGTTTGTCTCCCACATTGGAGAGCTGAATTCGGATGCGCGTCATTTTTTCAATTCTTTTTTTTTTTTTGTTCTT
>JAYMSL010002896.1:0-13415 GCA_036897195.1 Plantago coronopus | reverse complement strand
GGAGGGGGGGACAGTTGTTGCAACCCAAATATGTCATTTGATCACTCTATGTTGCAACCGCAAGTAATAAGTGGACTGGAGATGGGTATGAGAAGTTGGGTCATATATGCCAGAACCTAGGTCCAAATCCACATTAGAAATGTTTGGAACGTAACCCAAAAATGAGTGAAAAGATAGTGACAGAAGGATAATATTAAGTCGAGTATTATAAATTTATAATAGTGTCGTAGCAACAAATATTAATGTTGGCACGACCAAAACATAAAGCCCCTTTGGATGTGTCAGTAATCGGTATTCAAGTGCACAGCAGACTAAATCCCATCTTAACAAAACACTCTCTATATGTGTGCATTGACACCATACCCGGTTAGAGAGAGCCTCTACAGATAACAGGGAGCACATAGTATATTGTTTAGTACAAAAGCATGATGGACGATACCTTGTTCACTTAGTTGCTCATCAATAACCTTCGCTATCTGTTTCATAAAAAAATATATTAGATAATAATTAACATCACATTTGGGCTAAATATGATGCTCCTGGAACATTCAACTCTAATATCCATGCAAACCAACAGATTATGGCCTCGGATCCCATACTGGGGATAATGCTTGTGACATATTTGAAATGAGAGGCACAAATACCTTGTTGAAATGCTCGTATTGGCGGTTACCCAAGCCAAATACCCCATATGAAAGGTGTGGAAGCCAGTTTTCTTTTTCTTTCACCTACATCAAACCCACTTAACAGTCAGCACCGACCGTCATGTTTAGGTTACAGCACAAATAAGTAGGTGTCAATATAGTACCAACCTCAGTGAACCATTTGTAAAATCTAGCAGCATTGTCAGTTGGCTCACCATCTCCATAACTGTAAAAGCATGCAAGTTTTCAGGATTAACCAGATATTTAATAGTTAAGTGTAACAAATATATTTAAGTAAACGACTATGTCTCACGTTGCCACCATGAGAAATGCTAGTGTCTCTTTCTTGAGTTTTTCCTCATACTGTTCATCATCTGCAGCATAATCATCCTACGCAAAAAGTCATCAGTCAAAAAATACAGAATGATGCACCCAACAGAAAGCAAGTTTTTCACAATAATACCCTGTCTGGTTTTAACATACCATGTCGACAACTTTTACAACTGCCTTCTCATATCTTGCTTTGATCTCTTCTGCCAAAGCCTGGACATAAACACTTACAATTTGAGCATTACACACTTATAGTACATTGTAAAACAGTGCATATACTTCTTGCCCTAATTACTCCATTGTAACAATGTTACAGTTAGTGATATAGTTAAATGTGATCGACAAATTGACCTAGAAAATACAAAAATACAAAAAGAAAAAGAAAATGAAAAAAAACGTAACTATTTATCTACGGTCATATTGAATTTACAATTCTATCAATACTTGTAACAAAGTTACAGTTAGTGTTATAGTAAAAATGTGATCGACAAATTGACCTAGAAAATACAAAAACAAAACAAAAAAAGGTTACTGTTTATCTACGGTCATATTGAATTTACAATTCTATCAATACGATGTCAATTCTTTTGTCAAAATTCTAGGGATTGATTGGGCATTGAGTTAAGGGCTTAACTCAATGCTACCGTTACAATTACATTTGGCACTTGGTTAATCAAAATGGCTTAACTCATCTTTTACATTCCTCCAATTTTTATTTTTTATCATCAATTGCAATCACATCAATCAATTGTAACACCAATCATATTATTAAACATGATTCTATTTCACATACAACTATTATTCTCCTATAAAACCTAACAAATATTTAACTCAAACAAAGCACTCTTTTTTTTCACATCATCTAAACTCATGTTACTATTTCTGAGCTAAGGTAAACGCCGATGACCCAGATTCTTAACCGAATGCCAATCATTCACCTATTGTTTGGTAGTAGCACTTTGAGCTAGTCAGGTTTAGAATCTTCATTCACTATCAACTAAACAGCAATGTAACATATTCTCCTACTCAATTGACAGAAGACATTTCTGCTACTAGTCTCCATATCAACAAACCCCATTAGAATCAGAATACTCAAGCCCACAAGTACAAAACAAACGAAATCCACAGCACAAATTTTCAAATTCGCATTCCACTTTTCTAATTATCCACCTCTTCCAAACTCCCCACCATCAAAACTAAACCAATTCAATTCCAAAATACCTAAATACTCCAATAAACAAAGAAACAAAATTACCTTGGCAAATCCCTCAGCCGTGCCAGTCTGAGTCCCGAAGAAGATTGTAAGCTTAACCTTATCAGGACCCAAATCCTCTTCCTCTTCCTCCTTGGGCGCCAATTTGGGCACAACGAACGGCTTCACATCCTTGCTCCGCTGATCATTGGATCTCTTATAACAAAACAGCACGAGACCAACGATCACAGCCAACGACGTGGTTGCAACAACCACTAAGGTGTCGTCACCCAGCTGCAACCCCAAGGATTGGTCCATCGATCTTAAGAGCTGAAGCCCCGACTCCATCTTCAATCACTCTCTATGTGTATGTATCCGTTGCACTAACGCCTATACGTACAGGAAAAATGTACGTAACGTATATGTAGAGGGGATTGGAAACGGAGTCGGTAGAAGTGGAGCTGTGCCGAGGTGATGAGAGTTGGGGGTTGACTGCTAATAGCTGGGGGAGTGTGATTTTATTTTATCGAAAAGGGCATTTTTGCTTTGCTCGAGGAAAAATGAGTCTTTGCCGAAAAGAGTGAAAGGGTAAATGCTACTAGTAGAAAAGATAAATCAATATTGTACTATATACACTAGACTAGACGGTCCGGTCCGGTCGGGTTCTCTTATTTACAGCTTCTCTTTTCTTCACTCTTCCGTGGCATGAGAGTCTCATTCTTGCGTTTGGAAATTGGGTTCTCATTGCCCCCGTTTGGTAGAGCTTCCCGCCTGGATAAAAATTTCGGAGAAGAAATAACGCAGCATTTGATTGAGAGAATGGCAGGGTTGCCTGCTTAGGAATCCAGAAACCAAGCCAAACATCGAACGAGATTTGGACACGTGTAAACGGGCTTATTTGATGCCCTTTGTGTCTGTACTAAAAAAAAATTAGTCCCACTTCAGACCTGGACTTAAATTAATACCTCTAAGTTGGCTTCCTTTTTGTGCCGTTTACACGTCACAATTACGTCCAGCTAACGCATTCATTCCTCGAGCTAACACTGGAGCTTGGAGAAACGAAGACAGAACAAACAAAACGGCTAACTTTTTTTCTCCGCTCCAAATCTCGTCTCCACCTCCGTCTGCAATTCCGACCACCGACCACCAAGGTAAGTCAATCTCTACTCTTCTCCATCACCCCAATATCATTGTTTAAGCTTTTACCCCAAAAACTAGGGTTTGTCTCAACTTTCCAATTCTGTAAATCTGTTGACTAATCGAGCTTTTGTTTTTTATTATTGGGTTTCTGGACTACAAAGAGGTGACATTTGGTACCTGGAACAAGTTTGGAGTTGCTTTGCATACTACTCGTGATTTGTTGAAGGTTGCTTGAAAGGTATAGTTTTTTAACAACTTTTAAATAAAGCTTGTTTTGGAATGGTATTGTTAATGTGTTGTTGATATGGTGTATGAATATTGGTAATGTGAGTGTAAGAGGCGGATTGGTTTTTATTTTGCTCTAAATTCTGTGCTCTGCTAAGTTTGAAGTATAGAACATGTGTTGTTTTTCTCCTAAAACATGTAATGGTAATACGATGTTCATTTAATAAAGATGTGTGAATCGATTTTTGTTTATGACTTCTGGTGTTTGTAATGCTGCATCAAAATGGGAGAACTTTTTTACTAATTTTCCGACTCTGTTCTGTTCTGTTATGAAATTGTTTTGTTGTTTTGCTTTTAAATTGGACGAAGGGGAAAACAGTTACAGGAGTAATTTTTTTTGTGATCTGTCTGTTCTGTTTGAAAACAGTTAAAGGAGTACATTATTTATGTTTGTAGGTAATTAAAAGAGACCTAAATAATCTAAGTCGCAATGAACTTCCAACAGAAACAAAAAATGCTAGTTATGCTTCAATGTAGTCAGATGAGCATGGAGATGCTTAACTTTATGGCTATGTGTGGTAGTGAAGTCAATCGCAAGTTCTTTCGTACTGTACTTCGAGTTGCTGGTAGCAAGCTCAAGTATAGTATGAGTGAATGGGGCCCTTTCCAGCTTAATGGTCTTCTCCGTTTGTTTGAGGAGCATGACACTGGTTGTATATATAGATAAGATGCGTATGGACAGAAATTGTTTTCAACGGTTGTGTGCTATTTTAAAAGTACGTGGTGGTCTTGAGGAGGGAAAATATGTAAGTGTGAAGGAGCAAGTAAGGATCTTTCTTTGTATAATTGCGCATAATCACACTAACCGGAATGAAAGTTACGACTTCAACCGATCTGGCCAAACTGTTAGCAAGTACTTTGCGTTAGTCCTCAAGGTTGTCCTGTTGTGTCATGATCTTTTCATTGGTGAAGCCATACCGGTTGATGTTGAAAATGCTGATGACAGTTGCAATAATTTACAGGTTTATGATCTGAACATATTGCATGTTAATGTTAATTAGCCACCTTCAATTCATTCCTAACTGACTTTATACGCATCATATAGGGCTGCTTAGGAGCTTTAGATGTGACACATATTCAAGTCAAAGTAAGTCAAGCATATCACACTGCCTATAGAAACCGGAAGAACGACATAATTGTTAACGTCTTGGCATCTGTTAATCGTGATATGAACTTCACGTATGTGCTGTCTGGTTGGGAAGGGTCCTCTTCGGACAGTCGCGTACTTGGAAATGCACTTGCTAGACCCCATGGGCTTCGTACACCTGATGGTATAATTTAAATATCTTGTTAATGATATTAAATTCAGCAAACACATAGATTTTTAGCTTAAAAATGTTAGTTACTGACCAAATATTTAATCCCTTATGTACAGGGCAGTACTACTTGTGCGACAATGGTTCACTAACGGGAAGGGTTTCTTAACACCTTATACAAGAACGAGGTATCATTTGAAGCAGTGGGGTGTGGGTCGAGAGATTCCTGGAAATCCGATAGAATATTTTAACATGGTCCATCGCATGTGTCGTAACATCATAGAAAGGGCTTTTTGGTGTGCTAAAGAAACGATGGGCAGTTTGTAAGAAATATAGTGAATATCCATTTCATGTGCAGAATAGGATAATTTTAGCTTGATGTTTGCTCCAAAATTTTATCCTTATGAACATGTCATTTGATCCTCTCGAGGATTGGGACCATACCACTGATTATCCTCCGCCAGATGATATTTATGATGAAGTTCCCGCTGATTATGTCCAAGTTTGCATAGATGATCTTGCGCTTGAGCTGTACACCAATTGGCTTGAGGCTAGAGAGGAATTTGGATTAGTGTAGTAATCTTATATTTATGTGTAATGTTATTCAATTTGGAGACCATTTTGCTGTTTTGTAATATGTCGGATGGATTTAATGTAACAACAATATTTGTTCACTACTATGTCTATGCTGTTTGTAAAACCTACGTCCAATTTATAATATTCCTGCATCTTTTGAGTAGTGAATTCAAGTTTAAACAATGTTTCCAGTGGGTTGAGCTATGTAACTTAATATTTGTGCATCTTTAGGGTTATACTTTGTTCTCTGATTCATTTGTTGCTACTTTGTCCATGCAATTCAATTGCTGCTACTTTGTGGTTTAGCTATGTAACTTAAACAGTTTGTTTTCTTACTCCTACTTTGTTCTCTTAATCAGTTGTAACTTAACAGTTTATTTTGTTGCTGCTATTTTTTCATTATCTTGAATTTTGTCTTTATACGGGTTATAATGTTATTTTATGCTGTTATATATACCATACTGAATTGTTTAAACTTTTGTTTCAGATGACAAAGCGTAAGTTACCAGCGCTCCTGGCCCCTCGTCCTACTTCCTCGAAGAAGTCGACTCCTTCCATGAGTTCAACACAGGGTCCCAGTGCTATGTCTCAGCTTAGCAGTCCACTCAAGTTGCGGATAAGCTAGACCGAACCGTGTGGACAAAGGAGGAGGAGAAGATTTTACTTCAATGCATGGAGGTTCAGCTGAGTAAGGGTGGGCATGATGAAAATGTAAGGATCAGGGGTATATACAAGAAGCTGGAGAGGATGATGCAAGAAATAGTTCCCGGTTGTAGGATTACGAGTGTGAATATAAATTCAAAGATTAAGTACTGGAAGGAGCAGTACTACACGCTTACTACGGCTGTCAGGTCAAGAGTGGAAGGGTCAAACTGGTTACCTTGATATTGTAGATAATGACGAGTGGCGTGCTCATGTAGCTGTGAGTTGTTTACTTATAATCCATTCTACGTGTGCCATTTGTTTGTTCGATATTTTGTTGATTTACAATGACCTGTTGATTTTAAGACGGTATATTTTTTTACTACTAGTTGTTTTGATTTTTTCATTCTACTTGTTTTTTTTTCTTGCTGATTTGCAGTGAACTGCTTCCCCCTCTTCACTGACTTACATGTTTTTTTCTACCGCATTTTTGCATCTACTTATAATCCTGGGCAGTAACTATATTATATTGAATTTTCAGGAATACGATCTTGTTGAAAGGTGCAGAGGTAAGCGCTTTCCTTACTTTGAGATCTGGGAAGAGTGGTACGGGCATGATCGTGCAACCGGTGATCATGTTGTTGGATTTGTCGGCGGTGCTGTTGACTATGATCCTAATGCCCCTGTTATGGACCCAGTAGATCCTGACGAGGAAAATGAAGAAGATGCTGCTGCGGATAAAGAAGGCATGGACAATGAAACTCAGCTTGAAACTGAGAATCAGTTGGAGACAAGTTCTTACCATGTAGATCTCTCGGGATTTGAGGATGAGGAAGATGAGATAAATAGTAAGTTAACGCAACCATCTCCACCAACAGTTCTCTCTTCGAAGAAAGTGAGACAGATGTTGAAATGACCGCTGCGTCTGAACCTACTCCTGCCCCACAAAATACAGCCCCCGTTTGCCCTAACTCATCCAAGAAAGCATCTAAACCTCCAAAGAAAACTTTGGCTCAGAAGGAGGGCCTAGTTCTCCCACCACCAGTTGTGAAAAAGAAGCCAACGACCTTGCCTATGACTGAGAAAGACCGGGCCGACAGGATTGCTAGACCTTATGTTGATGTGATGAAACATGTATGGTCCGAGAACAAAGAAATTTTGAAGGAAATGACCTCAAAAATGATTACCCCTGAAGAGATGTTTGCTACCAAATGCAAACAAGTGGCAGATGCTCTTAACACGTTTCCAGACATTCCGGACATGGACAATTGGACATGGTAACTGTGCAGGGCCACATTCTTCAAAACCCTGCCCTCATTGAAGTATTCCTCAATGCTACACAACCCCGCCAGAAGTGCATGGTTAAAGCTGTTCTCGAAAAGAAGATGTGATGTTTCGGGAACTTGTTATTTTGTGAATTGTTTTGATGTGGTTTTTGGCTCACTATGATCAAATGTTTTGATGTATTGACTTTCGGGCGATTCCGCAATTAGAATGTTGTATAACTCATTATTTTTGCTAATTCAAGTGTTGCATTTGCTGCTAGTTTAGCTCATTACTACTGGGCATGATTGTTACTTCATTTGGATGATGTTGTGGGATATGTATTGAAATATTAGAAGTTTTAACTAGTCAAATTTGTTTGCCTTTTCAGTTGAATTTACTATGTTATTTTGGATGATTCAAGTGTTGTACTTGCTGCTAGTTTAGCTCCTGGGCAGCATCGTTACATCATTTGGATGATGTTGTGGCATATGTATTGAAATATTTGAAGTTTTAACTTGTCAAATTTCGTCATATTTTCAGTTCAAGTTACTGTGTTAATTTGAATCACGCACGTCCAACATATAAATACGTTGTCAGGTGACCTTCATTTTGGAAGCTATGTTGACATAGTTCATGGTGTGGGGCTTTTATATTTTCAAATAAATTTCAAACCGACCCGAACGCAGGTCATCGTTAGTTGTCTAAATTTTGCGGAAGTTTAAATATATTTACATGATGCCTAGTTGACTAAATTTTGGAGTTTATGGTTTTGGATTTTTACAAGTTACATACCCTTCTTACTCAATTGGCATATAAGTGAAATGACATGTGATTGACACTTTGATACGTGATGTATATGTGTTTACAAGTATGAGAATGGTGAGAAACATGACAACAAATTTACTACTATAACAGTGTAATGTGAAGTAATTGATCCAATATATGCATTATGTTTGGTATAATTAGATATTTTGAAATCAAATCATGTTTTCAAATCATGTGTTCTTAGTTGAAATCTCTCATGTAGTGCAAATTTTCTTCTGAATATTTGTTTAAACCCTGACTTTTGAACATAAGCCATTATATAGCTTCACTGGTTAACGTATTTTTGCACCTATACTATCATTTGGGTGGTTAGGAGTTCAATACCCTCATGTTACGGAGTTTTATGCTTGGCCGACTCATTTTTTCTATTTTTGTTATCCAGCTTGTTTGAATTCGCTAAAATTTCTTAATAGTTGATGAATTTCAATCCAAAGCAATTCAAACAATGACAAGAAACAATTACCTAATTTGAATAGTTTGATGGAATTGATGGAAGGTGACTCCTCCATCAATCTTTTTCATACCACCCAATGTAAATCGAGTTTCTAAGTTTAACTCGATATTAGGTGTGTGTAATAATAAAAACTTAGTGTGAGCTGTTGTTTGAGTTTAATTTAAGAATTTGTCATGTACTTGTGTGAAAGATTATGTATTGTAATTCCTCGATGTTTGTCTTCAAAAAAAAAATTCCTCGATGTTTGAGTTTTTTAATCCAATCTTTTCACTTCGAAATCTAATTTACACTTAATTATCTCAATCAGTCATACTTCTTAAGATAGTTAATCAAGTTCATACGAGTTATTTTAGCGAAGTTAACCTTCTAAAGATTACATGATGATAACTTTCAATCATTCATACAAGTGCTACACTCATCACCAGCTTGTCTTTTTGTCTGCAACAATGTCATTCAAGGCTGCTTTAAAACTTTTTTTACGAAAGGAGCAGCCTGCCTTTGCTTTTAACTCTAGACCTTGCAAAGTAGACATGGCTAACATCAACTATATATTGAGAACATGTGGGTTCTACTGTTTTGGTGAATGACTTAAATCACAATCGGGCAGAACTACATGCAACAAAGAAACTAAATTGGCATGCAGAACACAACAAAATCTTGGGATGTGGAGACCGCACTTGCTGCGCCATTTGCGGAAATTGTATGAAGAAGTTCAAATGGAAATTCAGTGGTCTTCATAAAAGTGCATGTAGCTTTGTATTATTTGATGTAGCTTTAGAATTCCCAGTGGTCTTCATAATGGAAATGTGAAAGTAGGGACAAAAGAATAGTTCAATTGATTGACATTTCGTTCTTATCTCTTATCCGTATAAACTTGTCAATTCACCTTATGTATCACACATATGGACCGTTCTTTTAAATTCTCTCTTTAATCATTCATTCATTGACTTGTTGGTTAGTGGGCAACTTGTCTTTCGATAATTCAATTTCATGGTTCACAAGATACATTGTGAACCGGCTTCATATTCGATTATTGAACTTGGTTTGCCAGTTAATTATGTTTGTATCGGTGATGTGGTTTAACTTTCCTTCATCCGTTTTATTTAACCAAGCTCGTTTGCCAGTTTCACTATGAAATGTCATTGTTGTTTATGTCGTGTGTTTTGAATAACTTCTTCGCAGCTCGTGTTGAATTCATTATGTTTGTATTGGACACGTCGTTGTAACTTCCCTTCATGCATTTCTATTAAATGCAGTGACGGAGGTAGGGGGTCGAGTCAGGGCACTTGACATTCTTTGCAATTTTTGTTTGTATCGATTACTTGTTTTTCAAACAAGATATAATTGTTTTAAATATAACTCTTGAAAACAAAATAGCTCTAGCCCAGTGGCACCTTCTCTTATCTAAGGCTCTTGACTTCTGCAACGATGTGTGTTCGACCCTTCCTCTTCACCTTGTTTTTAGTATTCATTTCATATTACTACTATTTTTCTCTTAAATGTAAAATAATGTTATTTGATAGTTTCAATTATTTAAATTTTATAAATAATAATTTTTAAGACATACATAGTCATTTAAATCAAAATTTTAATTTTTAATATAACATAAGTATATTTCACTTCAGGTGACATTTTGCTATTTCTTAACAGATTTTTTGCGTTCGCTTTTGTTTGGACCCGAATAAATTTTACTCCTGCCTTTGCCATTGATTAATAAAATGAAGGTCGTTTGTGAGTAAACACTATGAAATCAATCGTTATTTTTTGAATTTAGAACATGTTAACGAAACATCATTACCTTCTACAACCCGATCAAACTTGTAACTAAGACATATTCGAATTTTTAATCAACCCCAGCCATCTATAGAAGTAGTAGTTCAAATAAAAGATTGTAACATGCAAGATGGTCCGTTTAACACAATAGTAGAGGATTTATGAGGACAAAACCAAAAAGTTGGAATTAGTAAAACAATAGTGCAACTGCAAATTGTGAACCATACGGCAGAAGGCATGCATGCAAGGCTAGCTAAGACATGCATTGAGTTATCAACAAAAATGTGATAAATGATGTGTTTGTTTGTTCCCCAACAATGACAACAAACTTTTGCTCCTTCCAACCTTCTGCATGCACACGGTCTCCTATGGGAATCTTTACACACAAGAAGCCGAGCTACAAGTTGCCAAAGGCAGAAACTTTCTTCTAGTTTACCCCAGCCATCTTGCCTCACTTCACCCTCCATCTTGGCTCTCTATTTTCTTCTAGTACCAGCCATCTCAATTTTTCTCTTCTTCAAAACCCAGCGGCAATGGCGTTCTACATACCCAGCTTCGTCCTTTTCACCGTCGACACCGAGAGGCTAAGAACGGTTAGTATAGTTTATACTTTTATTCGAAACTTTATTACCCTTACGCTATGATCAAGAATCGTTGTTAATCATATTAATTTCACTCATGTATATTGTTTTTTGAAGCCATTACCTAAGGTGTGGTGTCAAATGCATGACAATTTGGTTCCTAGAGCTGCGGAAATTCAGGTCGATAATTGTGCAAGAGAACCTGTGAGAACTTCTTGGGATCAAGGAAAAAATTTCCTTGAGGAAGGTTGTTATGAGTTTGTGCACAAGTACGAGCTAGAACTTCTCGATTTACTCCAAGTGAGGTTTGAAAGGCCCGAACTTTTCCTCATACACATTTTGGGGAATAATGGATGTGGTCGCGAATTTCCTCAACAACAAGCTAATGGTGATTCGAGTAAGATGTCTATCGAAACACGTTAATTTACTGTCTCGCATTCATTTTGTATAATGGTTGGCGATTTATCTAATTTGTAGTTCAAAGCATGAACGAATTGTTCAAGAATGTTTTATAACTTTTTCAGCAGAAACATTTCATGTTGTTGTTGTCATGTAGTGCATGTTGTTTAAGATTAGCTTATCATTTTTAGGTTTTATCAGTTTTGTACGTTGCTTTTAATTGCTTGTACGTAACTGTTTAGAAGATTGTGCAATTTGCTAATTTAGTTGTACATTATGGTTGAGGGATTTGGTTAGATTGTGCTATATAGGCTCTGTTTTATTTCTTCCATAAACACATCATTTGACAGTTAATTAAAAATGATAAGCTAATCTTAAAAATGCATAATGTTCGTAATAGGCGATGAAGACCAATCAGAGAGCCTAAGTTTCGTTGATCTAACACTCTCGTCGGACACATCAGACGAGGAATTTGTTGCCAACAAAGGGAAGGGCAAGGGGATAGCTGGGGTTTGTGGAACAAGTAACAAAGGCAAAGGTATTGGTAAAGCTGGGGGTTCTGGAACGAGTAACAAAGGCAAAGGTAAGGCAAAAGGTGCAGGTTCTGCAAGTGGTGCAGAAAGGAACTGGGCAGTAAGGCGAGCGACCATACCCGAAAATCGGGAAGATTCAAGTGATTCGAATGATTCAAGTGATTCAAGTGATTCAGATACCGGTGACATACCTTCGCCAATCACCCGCCCAACAGCAGGCTACTCATGCCGTGTGCGAGTTGCGCTAGCTATCTCACCGGCCAGTTGAGATTGGTAAGACCTCCACTACTGCGGTTTTTATATATTAACGAACTGAATTTGATTACTTCTACGCCTCGTAACTCGTTTCTCTGTGTACCCGGCAGATACTGCCTACCAGATTTGGACTCACTATGATCAAAGGGAAGAATTAACTTATCACATTGCGTGTTGGAGGTATTGAGTACCCGGTAAGTGTGACGCCCCAAACTGCAAGCACCTTGCTTACAACAGGATCGCCACCCGCCCATAACATCATATTAAGAAGAGATACCCTCTTTCGGAATGTCACAGGGACGGTCAGGTGTAAAACATTAGAACAACAATTAATATATATACAAAGCATTTTATTTGAAAACATCAAGAACTTGAAAAGGGTTACAACACCCAACGCACAAGTAGTCTCAGGACTTAGAAAATGATCATAGATACACATGTATTTTACAAGCATCTTCAAGAACACAAGTCCTCTTATTCAAGCAAACAAGCCAGCAAGCACACATCCAGTATGTACAATAAAGTCTCCCGGTTGATTATTCTGAACAAGGAAAGAAAAGAGGATAAGTCTATGGTGACTTAGTGAGGGTAAAATCAAAATGATAGAACAACATGAGATAAAGATTCAGGCCATTAATATGAATGAAAGCAAGAAGAGCATGAACCAAGAAAAGAAGTGTACAAAGAACGAAACACGCAGTTTACCACCCACACCAATTTCTATCTACAACCTTATTCTGCTTGGCGAGGAGCGACCTCGAACAGGTAACTGGAAACATGCCTAGGTACATGTTTAATGGAAAGCAGGATGCAGCACCCTAACTACACCCTATTCCAATATTTAGAATCTGAGCAGTACAACCTTATCCGACGGACTTACCGCCCGACAGCTATATGCCGCAGTTCCAGGGCCCGCTTGATAGCGTACTAGTTCAATATAAACACAATAACAGTCCAGGTAAGCAGGAAAACTTGGTTCAAAGAAAACTGAGAAAATTGGTAATTATTTTAGGAGAAGTCTGGGAAAACAAGAGAGGGAGAAAGAGAGTAGTAGTATCACTGGTTTAACAGAAATAAGCAGGATAATCAGAAATTTCAGGACCATCACCTTGATCGTAAAATCTTGTGCATTCAAGGTTCCCTGATTCCCTAAAACACTGAAACTAAGTTAACAACCAGCTATTCTATATTAATCGTAAAACGCTAAAGGTAAAAGTCTATTATCAGTAAAACCTTATTGAAATCAAAATAGGACCTGTTCTTC
>JAYMSL010002895.1:0-13416 GCA_036897195.1 Plantago coronopus | reverse complement strand
GCAGCCTAATACATTCATTCTTGAAGATAACATTGTCCCGCATTGGCCAAATGGTGTATATAGTTCCACTAATGCTCTTTAACACCATAGCAATAGCTCCTTTTCCTTTCGTGTGCGCCAGCAGTCACTGCACCTCATCATCCTAGGCAAGAGGTTCATGTGCTTCGACATTCATTCAAAATCTGCACAGTCGGTCATTCCTTGGTAATCTCTGGTGGAGACTCATTCAACGAGTGAAATCCCAGTGCGACCTTGCATAGTTATGGTGTAGAATATGTTGCCATTTCACCGCAACCTATTCAGTTCGTAGTTCCTAGTAGATTGTGCGTGTCAAGAATCGCTCATCATAGAGTAAATCTCTCCACAAATGGTTGTTTGCTATCAAGTCCGCATTTTTTATGATACTTTTCAAGATCCAAGAACAATCAATTGCTGGTACATAGGTCATGACATCGACATTCTTAATAAAGTAACTAGGCATGCACTCATCGAACCCAAAGCTTATCAACTTTAGCACATAGATTCTCAATA
The DNA here is from genome assembly GCA_036897195.1 of Plantago coronopus. NCBI lineage: Eukaryota > Viridiplantae > Streptophyta > Magnoliopsida > Lamiales > Plantaginaceae > Plantago > Plantago coronopus. Next base: position 12,885 of record JAYMSL010002895.1, on the reverse strand, counting down.
GCTTGACCATTGTGGCGTTGTTCCAATCCGACAATGAGATTATATTCAGACCACCGAACTTCTTAGAGTCACACACCTTGCCCCAAGGAATCGGCACCTTCTGGGTTATTGTCTTCTTGCCACTCCATAGTCCATAAAAATCTTCTACATAACGCTTCAAATGACCGAGGACCTTAATTATTAATGGAGAAAATCACGCTTTGAATAAGCACTCGACTAGGATATCTAAGAAGCTTTGATGACCAGTGCTTCAAGCGTGCTACAATCTTGATGAACAATGACATTGGTGAATCAGTTAAATTAGTTCAGTTTTTTCACCTTAAATCAATTTCGTCAAATTTAGTTCAGTTTAATTGAAATTCATTAAGTTTAACTTCATTCAGTTTAAATCAGTTCATCGCTTTATAGTATGTTGCATTATAGAAAACTACAAAAAGATGATACATATATCAATAGCTTCCATGACAATTAGTCTTAAAATATGTTGCAGGTATAGAAGACAATGAAAAGATGATAGATATAGATCATGAATAGCTTCCATGACAATCCATGAATATGTGAGACTATAGTAAACTTATGTATGGTGTATATTTATCATTAAGAAAAAGACATGTCACATTAATAATTTTATTTAAAAAAATGGTCCTCGAAGGGAGCCACGTGGTCAACAACCATGAAAATGATATATTTACACTTGCACGTATAAATGCGTAGCATGTCCCATTAGTACCCAAATCATGCATCAATCAAGTCCACAAACTTATGTGCTCTTGTGAAATTCCCTAATCTTATTGAAGATTTGAAGTTGAAAACTATATCTTTCAGGTAATCTGATATGATTTATATCTAATGCGCTACGTCAAATCTCGAACGGAATCAAGACGTTATAATTGATACGACCGTACGAGTGTGGCCTTTCGAAAAGGTAAAAACACCCGACTCTATCGTTAGTTTCGTGTCTGTTAACCTAGTTCTGTTCGAACATTTCATTTTTCTTTTTTTTTTGTAATAAAAGAAATTAAAAGATTTTAAAAGTCATTACATCAATTCTCTATGCATATGTTCATTTATAGAATATAAGTGGATTTTTGAATATGATACCAACTTTAAGGAAGGAGGTCATTTATTTTTCAGAAAATGTGAGATAAGTTTGAATACACTTTTAGATTCTCTCTTTATGATTCTAAAGCATGGTAGATTTGGTCAAATATTAAGAATGGAAAGCTTTGGTAAAACTGGGAGCTGCACTTACCATTTACCAGATGAAACTTACCATGAGATCTTGTGTTAATTTAAAGATTCATGAAATAAATTTCAGTCAAAGTACTTGTGATTAATGGCAGGACTAAGCCAAAATACTTGGTATATATGCAGATTAATTAAATCAGAACATAAGTGAAACAAATCCAGTCAAACACAAATAATACACAAGACCAATAAGGTGTTTGACCCCTAACTTTTCTGGCAAAATAACAAGAGTTTATCACAGATTATGTGTAATTTCCCTCTATATACTAAAACTGATTAAGACATTAGTGCATAATGTGATACTTAATTTTTAAGTGTGGATTAATAATAATTTTCTATTTATCTTCGATTTTTGGGATGATTTAAACTTTCGACGTATTAATTGGAGGGAAATCATGATTCCTATCAATGCAAGGTATTGTATTTGCACCTAAATTTGTAACGACATTTTTCTCGAGCGTAATTTAAACAATGCCGTTACAACTTCAACTAGTATTTTCGCGCGTAATTTAAATAATACCGTTACAACTTCAACTAGTATTTCCGCGCGTAATTTAAATTATGCCGTTACAACTTCGATTAGTATTTTCGCGTGTAATTTAATTAATCAATGCCGTTACAACTTCAACTAGTCCTTTCGCGCGAATAACAAAATCATTTGAAATAAAAATGTAGAAGCCCATATAAGGTTTACTTTTTTTTTTTGAAGTTGTAAAAGGTTTACTTTATCACTATAAAACACATCTTTTTTTCAGAATTTAGTGTACTAAATTCAAACTTGGAAAAATATTTAGCTAGCTAAGTGCCGAAGAATTGGTAACAACTGACTGAGTAGTGAGTGTGAAAAATAGACGAATTCAATTCTAAGATTAGAAGGTTCAAGTAAAAAAATTAGGGAAAAAAGGAAAAAATATATTATTATTATTATTATTGTTATGATTATTATATTAGATTTATGAGAGTTAGCGTACCTCGGATCCTTCGCCACTAGTACTGTTTTGAAAACCCCTCACATTCATCATCTACAATACTATCCTTTTCCCTCTCCTCACTTTCTCTCTCTTCTTAAATTTGTCCAAATGTGTTTGATAAATATTTCCGAGTCAGAAAAAGAGAAAATTTAAATAAAGAATCTATTCGAAACGGAAGAAGAAGGGAAAAAAAAAAGAGAGTGGAAACAGATTGTCTTAATTGATGATGTTTACTCTCATCATGTACAACAATCTCCCCTCTTTAAAAATGGAGTAATAATCTTTCTTTTCCCTCTTTCACAGTTCACAATCTCCACTCCTTAAAATTTCTTCTAAATTTTCTTCAATTTCCTTCCTCTTCATGTGCTCAAAATTGGCCCACTTTTCAGTCTTGACGAGGAGGATCATGTCATCGCCGCCTGTCGATAACCCCCCGGACGATGATTCTCCTGGTGAAAATGAAAACCAGGAGATCACCGGCCAGAACTCTGCTCAGCTCGACTCGATAGAAACCCAGGGAGCTGCTGTTCTGGAAGAGGTTATCGGTACAAGTGGTGATCATGAAAAGGTAGCTGAGGGAAAAGAAGAAGAAGCTGGTGACGTGGCTACAGGGTCACAGAATGGAAAATCACCATTATCAGGGAACGCTAAGAGCCCAATTGCGGAAAGTGACGATGGATTCAGAACCCCCACATCACCGGGTCACAAGATTCCGGTCCCTACCGAGTGTCCGCCGGCGCCCAGAAAAGCCGGCCCGCAGAAGCTGAAAAGAAAGGCGTCGTCGCCGAGTGCTTGCCGGAGTCTCCAGTTTTGTGAGCCGGCGGAAGTGGAGTCTCTTTTCAGGGCTATGCCTGATGATGATGATGATCAAGATAGTGATAATGCAGACGAGACGAAAAGCAAGAAAGCTCGACGAGATGGAGAAGATTGATTGATATGTTCGATTGGTTAATCAATTATGTGGTTGGATCGTTACGGTAAGGGTAATTTAGATTACCCGATCTTTAATTACTTTTTTTATATATGTTACAATTGCCATTGTTGTAATGAGGGTTCTTGGAAGGATAAAGGATACAGAAATTTTATGGGAAGAAGATGAACATTTTTCTTCTATTCATTTTTTAGCTTTAATATTTTGGAAGTCAAATTAAATCTGGAATTTTATTTTTGAATAATTTAAATTGCGTAATTGAAAAAGAGATCTAGCTAGTCATAGATAGATTTGCAACTTTTTTCCATCTTTTGCATCCAAGTGGTTCTCTGGCATCAAGGCGTTTACTTGTGAAAATCAAAGCGAACATATTCTTTTTTTACAAAAAATAATTCCAGATGAATTAATTTGCAAAAGAGCAGGGTGTTTGTTGTTGTTGAATCTTAATGACACAGTTTGGTTGTAATACAGCAATTTAAGTATGTGATGTAACTATCATCATGTGTTAATTAGATCACGCTCTTTAAAGTAATTTATTTGATGCAATACTTAAAACCAACAGTCAATCTCATGATAAAAGAAATCGCAATTCACTCTAATTTTAATTGTATTTAGATCGGAGAATTTCAAGTGAATTTAACGAAACCGCAATAAAATTAAAAGAAAGAGGTTAAGATAGTTTAATTTGTTATCTTCTCTCAAAATATAAATGTACATGCTTGGATTGTCAAGGTGCAGGATTGTTCAGAGTATGTCTGCAAGTGTACAGTGAAAATATAGAAATATTACAGGAATAAAGGAGGATGGCAAAAAAACACAGAATCTAATCATTATACAAGGTGCAAATGGATGCAGAATTAAAGAGGAAGCATCAGAAATAATGTTTATCAGTTTCTCAATATTTTTTTATTTCCCACGTTTTCCTATCTTTATTTCATCTTCTGACATTCTAGTCCCAAACAATTTCACCAGACACGTACAGCTAGAAAATAGTTTCTTTTTTTAAGTTTGTAAACGGTTTTCCTGTATACACTATTGGCACGGTTCGAGTAGTACAAACATCAATGATCAAACCAAGAACTCATTCACAGGAATTTCAAGATATTCGCCCCTTGAGCGAATCACAAAGAGAGAGAGCAACACTAGATTTACGTTTGAGATTTGTTACCGAACTTACCTGTTCGATCAATTAAGAACCAGGATACTCACATTTAAGATTCATTACCGAAGTTACCTGTTCGATCAATTAAGAACCAGGATACTCACGTTTAATATTCGTTAGCGAAGTTACCTGTTCGATCAATTAAGAACCAGGATACTCAATGGAGGTGAATCTGTCCAGACTCCAGACATTTAACCATTGTTGCTGGATGGTAACAAGAGTTAAGCAGCATTTTATTTAATGGTGTTAGACACTGCAAGTGATTCTGTACAACATAGCCCGGACAAAGGTCTGTAATATATCGTTGGCCGTCGAGTAATTTCCCAGTTAGGGACCATCTGCTCAGAGAGAGTTTTTAGGGACCATCTGCAGATACACACCCAAGTGACAACCAATGAGACAAATATGATGCCATATCATCCAAACATTTTGACACACACATACAGAATACATACTCTTGAGTAACTTCCAAATCATAATTTATTCAAGTTAGGTATACAAACTTAACTATCCATTAACTCTTGTGAATAGAAGAGCATGTTAGTACACAGTGAGAGAAATTCTAACTGACATTAAGGGACAAACACCATCTACAAAAACTGAGAAAAAAGTGGAGATGTAAAAGTGGAAAGTAGAAAAGAACGTAATAGAACGGTTAGAGAAGTAATAATTTAATATAAAGTAGAATTATATATAATTATAAAACAAAATAGACGGTGTGTAATTAAAAGAACATCATGGAACAGTTAGCTAGCACTTTGTTGTTGTATTCTTTTGTGTATCTTTGGTTGCCCGAATCTTGCGGGAGAGAAAGAAGAATGCATGGAATGATGATGAAGGAACAGCAACACCAAGGCCAAGCAGCCTGGAAGAAGAAGGAAGATGAGTTTCTCGGGAACGGTGTGACTGCCACGTTTTTATCAAGTCAACCCCATTTCTCAAGACAACCAGATAGTGTGTTCCACTATTATTTTCTAACTTTTTTTTTCTTAGGTAGGAAGTCATTGCACAACCTTGGTATGCACAACCTTGTTATGCAGTGGCTTTATCTTTTCTTTTCCTTTTATCTTAAGAAGATCAGGTCACAAAGTCGGTGACCTTTTTACATTATATCCCTGCCTCATTCAACTATATGATGATATAAAGCTTACTTTTGGATGGAAGGTAAAAAAAATGAATAATATTGACAATTTTTTTATTAAAATATGAAATAATGCTTTATCAAAAAGTATTGAGTCAAGTGTTAAAATACCGTCCATCTTAACCATATATTTTAGTTTCTTAATACATGGAGTACATGCAATCGCTACTTTTAAGTACGCGACTGGTAAAACTGAGCTGACGTAACAAATTGAAAATAACTCAAATCAAGTAAATATGACTGAGAATTAAATGAATTGGCGAATGAAGAAATCGATTTTCTGAGTGAGCAAGATTGGAAAAAGCTGTATAATTTAATGGTTTGCTGCACCCCTATAGTCGAAACTCGAAAATAAGTAAATGCTAATGAAATTTGAACATACTAATCCATTTTTCTCCACTAGTATATGTTGTCTGCCCCTTTATTTTAATTTATTTATTTATATCCCAAGTTTGAGTAAGGTTTTTTAAGATGTAAATCAATCCTTGGGGCTTGGGCTATGGAAAATAGAATTAGACTGCCATATCTTGATTTGAGATACAAATAGAGTCAGATTCATGTAGTCTAAAATTATCACCTTAAAACCAATGATCATTACAGGTATTTACTATACATATTTAAAATAAAATAAACTGCACAGGTGAGCTACAGGTTCGGTAATATGTTTGAAAGAATGACGAAAAGTTGCACGCTACTAGCAGAGAACTTCTCACTAAATTATCGGCTAGCAGATTATATACTATAATAAGATGTTCTAAAAGTCAAAAAGAAGATAATGCGTTGCATTACAAAAGCTAGGAGAGAGAAAAATTATATAGAAAATTGTTCTACAGACAGACCAAAGGAGAATATAGATAGACGACTAGACGTGTAGGTTTCCAAATAGAAAATTGAAGCCAAATCAAGTCATGCAAGTAGAGACAAAGACGTGAAGAGAGGTAAGAGGCATGACCTTTGATAGACCATTTCTTCCTTTTCTCTAATATACTTGACAAAAATTGTAACGGCCTGCTGTTGAGTCCCTTCTTTTCCTCCCTTCCACTTCTCTCTCTCCCCAGACATTGGAACGCTTCCAATTCTCGATTTTTTTTCCTTGCATGAAAAACAAAAGAGGAAACATCAAAATACAGGTATCTCTTGATCATTGATTTCCAGATTCTTGGTTTTTGTTCTTTTGAATAATCATGCAATGTTCACCGATGAGCCGGAGGACACTGACCATGAATTGGGATGGTCTTGTCGTCGGGGAGGACGATGATGATGATCATTTCTTCGAGTCATGCGAGAGGATGTCGAATGCTGTTCAAGTGGATTCGGTCTCCTCAGGTTCAGATGATGAATTTGAGGATGGCCGGATGTCGTTTGCTTCATCCATGTCTTCCACCTCCATCAAAGGCTTACGTACCATGGACTCAATGGCTAGACCTTCGAATGTAATGGGAGGCTATGACATGTGGTTATCGGAACCTGGTGATATTAATGAGAGGCGCAAGCGTCTCTTACAAGGCATGGGGTTGGGGAGCAACAAGAACATCTTGACGACGGTACCCAGCTCCAAGAATGTCCAGCCAGCTCCCACAACGCCAGAACCCCCACCCCCAGTTTCTACATCGAGTCCCAATGGTTCTCCAGTCGAAGAGACGAAAAGGGATGATCCTTCACCGGCAACGCCTGCAACTCCTATTTGTTTAGTGAGATCAAGGTCAGATGGAGATATCCATAGTTTTTCAGCTAAAACGAAGCAACGTAAAGAAGAATTCCTCGGTCCTGTGTCAAAACAGAGGCTGACTAGAACATCATCAGGGCAATTGGTGCGGGGCATAGGCATATGCCAAATTACTTCTGGTGTTAAAACGGCTCCAGGTGTGAAGAAAAGATCAACTACAGGCAGTGATTTATCACAGTCTCTAATGCCGGATGACGCTTTAGGCTCATTTTTCTTGATAAAAGATTTGGATACTGGAAAGGAGTTCATTGTAAAAGAATACAATGATCAAGGAATGTGGAATAAGGTCAGTGATGTCGAAACTGGGAAGCAACTTACCATGGAGGAATTTGAGAAGTCAGTTGGATATTCACCGGTGGTCAAGGAGTTAATGCGCCGAGAGAATGTTGGGAGAAGCCATGGGGATGGTAGGAAAATGAACAATCAGAATTCATTACTCACCAAGAGTTTCAGAAATAGCAAGAGAGTAGGTGCTGCTATTTTGAAAAACCTCACTTCAATGAGTGGAATGAAGGCAGGAGACAGAGAACAAGAGCAATCTGCACAAGCAACCCAGAAAACTCCCCCGAAGAATACGACTCAATGGGTTAAGGCTCGTCAGCATGGGAAAAGCTACAAAGAATTTACTGCATTACACATGTCTCAAGAAATTCAAGCTCATGAGGGCTCAATATGGACAATGCGATTCAGCTGTGATGGACATTACCTAGCAACTGCAGGAGAAGATAGGTTGATTCATGTGTGGGAAGTGCAGGAATGTGATGTTACTTCTACAAGGTCGGTGGATGATTTGAGTTCAGGCGGTGGAACTCCTGTTCATCCAATGGCAGCCACTGCTTCAGACCGCCCTCCGTTAGCAGAAATAACACCTCTGCCGTCGGAAAAGAGGAAAAAAGGGAGGAACCATAAGAAAAAGGGAAGCACAATCCCGGATTATGTAAATGTTCCAGAAGTTGTATTTGCACTTTCAGAAAGACCAGTGTGCACGTTCAAAGGCCATCAAGAAGATGTATTGGATTTATCATGGTCAAAGTCTCAGGTAATTAATTATCCACAGCCTAAATAGTAAAGTAGAAAATTAGAAATGCTCAACTGGATAAATCAGGTTGAGACACCATCATCACGTAATACACTGCCCAATATATTAGATTGATGTTTCGGAAATATGCATGATAGCTACAATCCTAATTCTTTGCAAGTCTATGTAGTTGCAGGTTTGATTAGATTTGGCTTCTGTAGTACACTCAGCACCTAAAGAAACATTTTCCTTCTGCATTCATAATTTATCTATCTTTAGAAAGAGTTTAAACCAGCTTCTGGTTAACACTGCAGATGTTACTTTCATCTTCAATGGACAAGACAGTTAGGTTGTGGGACCTGGAAACAAAAAGCTGTCTGAAGATGTTTGCGCACAATGACTACGGTGAGATGCCAAATTATACTACAGTTATCAGAGACCCCTAAATAGTTAATTCCAAAATCATCTAATTATATTATGCATCTTATGTGTCTACATGTGGGTGGCAGTAACTTGCATACAATTCAATCCAGTAGATGATGATTACTTCATTAGTGGTTCACTTGATGCAAAGGTTCGAGTTTGGAGCGTACCTCATAGAAAGGTTGTTGACTGGACGGATATTCATGAAATGGTTACCGCTGCTTGTTACACTCCCGATGGCCAGGTAGATCTTAGGTTTCTGAATAATCAAGAGGATGATGTGCTTCCAATATGTATCTAAAGAATGACATGAACCTGAATATATCAGATAATGGTCTTGTTGGTCCGAGAGAAATGATTGTTACTATGACAACCACCATCCTCCCCTTCTTGGTCACAATATTTCCACATATACTGATATTCTTCCCATCTTTACAGGGTGCAGTCATTGGTTCCCATCAAGGCAGTTGCCACATCTATAATATTGATGGTAAGAATAGCTGGCAATTTCTGATCATCACTTGTGCATAAATACATACAATACTTATCTTCAGTGTATCTCGCAACTTAGATGGCAAACTGGAACATCGCATGGATATCCAGATAAAGAAAAAGGCCCCGGTCAAAATAATCCCAGGATTCCAGACTCAACCCAAAGTTCCTCAATCAGAAAAAATCACTGGTCTTCAGGTACTCATTTCTACTTTCAGCTCAGTCCCTTCGTAACTCTCCACGTATACACCTAATCAGTCATTTGTTTGACAATAGTACGACCCATCAAGTCCATCTGAACTGCTAATAACCTCGGCTAACTCCCGAGTGCGCTTATATAATGAGTCAGATCTTGTCCAGAAGTTTAGAGGTATGTTCCAAACAAGCACATAGGAAAACTTCCAGTTAAGATGAACACAGGGATCAAACTTAACAAACTATTGTTAACTGATAACAGGATTTCGGAATACAAGCAGCCAGATTTCAGCTTCTTTTACACCGGACGGATGTCATGTTATCAGCGCCAGCGAAGACTCTCAGGTCTACATCTGGAAAGTTGAAGAGACTAAAAGTCAGGGTAATGGTAAAGGAAAAGGTACAATAAGTACCCAGGCAAATGAGCACTTCCCGTGTAAGGATGTGTCAGTCGCGATTCCATGGCCAGGTAGTATAAGAACGGAGCCACCCATCGTCGAAATACATTCAAAAAGGCATTCGAAGCGTTCCAGTGCTCCACCACAGCAGTCAATTGGCAGCTCAGGCCGAGAGGATATGTTAGTTGACGCAAACAGCAGGAGACATTTACCACCTCTTCCAAAGAAAAGTAATCATAATAATAGTCACAGTAATAACAGTGTCTTAGATAGAATTGCAAGTTCCACAGATGATGATTTTGGTCAGTCTGCTCGGATAGACCCAGGAATTGGAGTTACTGAGTCGTTTTCTTCTTCTTCTCCGGCAATTAGTTATGGTGATTCACCTTCCATTTCCGCTTCTACGAGCTCCGCATCCCAGTCTTGGTCCTCTTCCTGGTCTTTATTTGAGAACGGCAGTGCTAATGGAACTCCAACAGTCCAAGCAACGGCTTGGGGAATGGTAATTGTGACAGCTAGCCTGGAAGGTGAGATTAGGGTGTATCAGAATTTCGGGCTACCTTTCAAAGTTAGTCGTCAGGCACATCTTTTTTGAGACTTTAGCTGTTAGGAAGAAACCTTTAAATCCATCTTGTACACTATTAGCTATGTACAAATTGATTAGAAATCCATTCAGGCTCGAGCATACTCTGTTCTTCACTTCTCATAGCTTAATCTATGACGTGAGTTCCAAGATGCTCTGTTACTGACCTAAAGGACAGTTACTGATCTTAATAAGAAGAAAAACCATGACCAAGGAGACTGGTCCTGATCATTATGGACAGATTAGTCTTAGCTTCACAAGACCATTTGTTAGTTGTATTGCTCTTTGAAGAAGAGAATTTAGCCTCAGGTGACAAGCCATTTGATAGTATTTTGTTTCTACAGAGTGATCTTTTTCACAGAAATGAAGTTTTGATTTGTTTTATACTTGAAATTCAGGCATAAGTTATCGCTCGTGTCATCAGGATACGCATTCCATGATAAATGTAATATACCAAGATCTCGTAAATGTGAAATTAATGTGCATAAAAGCAAGTGTATCTTCCACAGCCAATTAAGAAGCATTGAATATATTCCAAACAATTCTCCTGGTGGCCTTTATCTCTTAAGTACTCTGTTTTCCTTTATCAAAATCTTAATGAACCCCTTTCCCATGGCCTTATTTTATTTTTGCAGGTATATTGTGCATGCCTGTAATCTATGCATGACTTCTTGAACTCTTAATTTATGTGTAACTTCTTTCTGAGGTAAAGCTCGAAAATCTAAGCATCTTGTGCATACAATGGTACAAGGTGCATGACAATAGATACTCTTATATGAGAGGGGGTAGAACAAATATAGTTATCTGACTGACGGAAAAATAATCAGATGTGAGTTCCGGCAGTCATGAGCCAACCATTTCTTCTGTGCTATTGCATAATCTCATTATTTTAGTTCCTTGTGTTTCAAGCAAGAAAATTGTTTATTCATAGTCACATTAGTTTAGTTCTTTATGATCCACTTACTAGCTATAACATATCTTGCACCAAACAACAAAACAATTCATTATCCTTATCAACTTACCTAAGTTGCTTTGGCAACAACAGAGCAAGCTGTCACATGCAAAACTTTGAATACAGAAAGACGAATATAACAGAGAGTTACCTTGTAATAACTAGGCATCTTCAGCTGAAAGAAGTGTTCTTATAAAGCAAATTGCAGCTCTGGACAGAGACATTCATTCTCCTAAGAACCTGACCATACATTAATAAGAAAATCTATCCATATAGAAGTACGTATTCCACAAAAACAATATAGAATATAACAGCATGAAGGTCTCCGATCTCCATAGTAAACAGAATTCTCAAACTTACTGAAACATTATAAATTCCACAACAGTAGCTCATTATTAATGGAGTGAGAAATTTGAAGCTTAAAGAGACCGATTAATACGAGCACAATCGCAGCAAAACAAATTAGGCTGACCTAAGTAAGACTCGATCTTCACACAACATTTTGCTATACAAGCTAGGAAGCCAATAATAGCATCACATATCCTATTTCCTAATTTCATTCTACTTTATGCAGCTAAAACGAATCTAACACATATGGAATTGCACGGCGAAGGAAACTTACAGTAACAGAATCGGGAGAACTCTATTCCGCAGAAAACATCCCAGGTTGTTCTGATACTGGAGCAGCTGGGTCGAGTAAGTGAAGGGCATTGAAAAGGCTGTAATCTGTATTCGGATTTGTGCATTGCAGTAGATTAGGAATTAGGATAGGAAATATGAAGACGACAGGTTGAAAATTGAAAACTGAAATTGATCGCCGGCAAATAAAACGGAAATGGAGGGAATTGAAAATTTGAAATCAATAATTTAGTACCAAAACTGATTGAGGTGAATTTGTCGCATTCAATTTTGCTATACTTTATATGAAAGGAAGCTTGCTTGAGGGGTCACTGTGATCGGAGTGATGTGATGCGACACTAATCAGCTAATGTGGTCTTAATTGGGCCGGGAACAACCGGCCCAACATGGATATGAAAATATCTCAAATGTCTCATTTCTCCAATCTCCATGAATGTCAATAGTCTTATATGAGAATGGGAGCCTGGGAGGGAAGGAGTATTATAGACTAATTTACACTCGGTTATGTTTTAGATTTATTAGAATTTCTTAATTAAAGAATAATAACTGGAGTTTTGAGTATGTAAAATAGGGTAATTGATTTAACCTTAACCGAATGTTAAACACAAGATTTACTGTTGTACTAGATTAGGGGCTTAACTCAACTCTTTAATCGAGTGACAAATACTCCGTTAGTATTTAATTGACACTCGATTAAATTTCAGATTTATCGTCTTTAACTTAGTTCAAGAATAGTACATAGTTTTAATATATAAAAAAAGTGTTTAGTTTAAATTATTAATTTATATAGTTTATACGAGAATAATAGTGATTCGTGTAATAAAATAGATAGGTTTTACAAATATTTGATGATCGGTAAATTCATTATTAAGAGTATATATAATAAAACAATAAGCTCCTATTTTCTAGGAAATTGAGGGTAAATTAGTAATTATGCAAGGGTAAAATCGTATATTTACTTAGATTCTCGGACAACAACATGCTTCCTTACTCCGCTATTCTATAT
>JAYMSL010002894.1:0-13417 GCA_036897195.1 Plantago coronopus | reverse complement strand
ATATTGGGTTGAGAGTTAAGCATTAGCTTCTTTGTAACTCATTCTCATATATTTAGTTGTTTGCACATAGTGCGCCTCTGGCTGTAATTTATACAGCCGAAAAAATCTCTGTGTTCTTGTGTTGCATGCTTTACATTCCGCTGCATATTTAGTCTGTCAACATATATATTTATATACTGGTTTTTCAGGTTGTGCGTGAGGTTGTCACAACCACGAGTACAACCTGAAGGTCGCGTTTAGATAGTGTGAATACCATAATTATTCTGCAGAGTTATTTAGATCTGGGAGAGTAACACTTTCACGATGAAATTACCACAAGCCAGCAAAGAGACCGAGCTCGAATTTAGCTCTTTGATCACAGTGAGATTATCACTCTCTATCTCCACCTGAAGCCAACCTTTTGATGCTGCTATTTCCATTCCGCTAGCCACAACAATTACTTCGGCCGATTCCGGTGAATCCACATCCTTTACCAACTTGCGTTTCCAGTACAGAACCGAACCGCTGGAGTCACAAGCCACTAAGCCTATCCATGCTTGCTTGGTGTGGTAATTGAAGGCTGCGTCGACATTTATTTTCAGTACCGGATCGGTAGGTGGAATCCATTCTTTCATCTCTGCCTGAGCTTTTCTCGGTGCGTAGCTCTCTTTTGCCTCGTTGAAACGCAGTAGGTACTCAGTTGCGAATCTGACCAGATCGATCGGTTTTGTTGATTTACCTTCGTGTACTGTTTTGTTCCTCGAGAACCAGATGCCCCAGCAAATGCATACAACTCGTGCTAACTCTGCTGCATTTGTTTTCCTTCGTATTGCGCCTATCCATTTCCAGGGATCCTCATCAACGCAGTGTAATGTTGCATGACTGATGCCTAACAAAGCCCATACCACTTGGCTATAATGACAGTGTAGGAACAGATGCATAGCATCTTCCGAATGATTTTTGCAAAACGGGCAGAGATCCTGTATCTCCACCTTGCGAGCTATAAGGTTTGGGCAGAGCGGGAGACCATTTTTTAATAAGCACCAGAGAAAAACCTTAACCTTAGCCGGTGTATCGATCTTCCAAACGAATGTCCAATCTCGTATCTCGGGGCTACTACTGGATGCAATCAGACCTGCTTGATTTACCTTTTTCAATTCTCTTGCAACTCGATAAGCAGATTGAACCGAGTAGTGGCCAGTTTTGCTAAAGTACCATCTTCTTGTATCTTGGACGTCAGGGCTACATAATTTAATCTGTTGTATTATCTGGACGTCATCTTCCCAGAAGAAGGCCTGAAGTGCAGATATATCCCAGGAGTAACCCCCTTCTGCAATGAAGTTCGAGACTGCTATTGGATTAGTATTGCCAAATCTGGGTGTAAATGGCAATCGATTGGAGTCCCTCGGTATCCAGTTATCGGACCAGGCATCAATGTAATCACCATTTCCGACTCTCCATATTACGCCATGTTTCACCACTTTAATTGTTCCATGTATACTACGCCACGTGAATGATGAGTTTGCCGGTACTGTAGAATCAAAAATATCAGTATTCGGAAAATATTTTGCCTTAAGAACTCTGCTAAGTAACGAATCCGGATTTTGGATGATTCGCCAAACTTGTTTCCCCATGAGTGCGGTATTAAAAGAGCTCAAATCCCTAAAACCCATACCACCATCTCGCTTACTATCACACAAGAAATCCCAATTGGACCAGTGGATTTTCTTTTTATTGTCAGACCCCCACCAAAATTGAGCAATCACTGATTCCATTTCATGAAGAAGATATTCTTGTAATTTGAAACAACCCATTACATATGTGGGAATGGCCTGAAGTACTGCTTTAATCATAATTTTCTTTCCAGCTTTAGACAACTGCTTTTCACCAAATCCCTGTGTCTTGCTCCAAATCTTCTCACGAATCCAACTAAACACTTCTCTCTTCGACTTGCCCAGTTCGCACGGCAACCCCAAGTACTTCTCATGTTTTTCCACTACCTGGACGGGAAGGATAGTGCAAATTTCACCTTTTCGATCAGCACCTGTATTCCTGCTAAAAACTACTGTAGATTTATCCAGATTAATAACTTGGCCAGAAGCAAGAGAATATTTATGGAGAATATCCTCTATGGTTCTTGTCGCTTCAATAGTAGCATCACAGAAAATCATAGTGTCATTAGCAAAAAGCAGGTGGGAGATCCTCGGGGCTAAGGGGGTAACTGCCACACCCCTTAGCACCTCTCTCCTTTCTGCTTCCACGATCAAGGAACTAAAAGCTTCAGTACATAAGAGAAACAAATAAGGAGATAGGGGATCCCCTTGCCTAAGACCTCTTCTAGGCTGGATAGGGCCAAATAAGTTTCCATTAATATTAACAGAATAGGAAACGGTTTTCACACACAGCATGATTAAATTAATAAAAACATGCTCAAATCCTAGTCTATTTAACACACGTTCTAGAAACTTCCATTCGACTCGATCGTACGCCTTACTCATATCCAGCTTCAAAGCCATAAAAGAATCTTTTGCCTTTAGTTTTTCTTTTAAGAAAATGATTAGTTTCATAAGCAACCAAAACATTATCAGTGATCAAACGGTTTGGCACAAAAGCAGATTGGGTCAGGGCTATGAATTTATTCATGTGGGATTTGAGTCTGTTTGTAATAGCTTTTGAAGCTATTTTGAAAATCACATTACTCAAGTTGATGGGTCTGAATTGGGTGATCAACTCTGGTGGTTGTATCTTTGGTATAAGAATAATATGGGTATAATTAAGCTCCGGGTCCAGGTTTTGATTATTCAAGAAATCAAGAACCCAGTCAGTAACAGAATTTCCAAGAATATGCCAAAATTTTTGGTAAAAAAGAGCAGGCATACCATCAGGGCCAGGGGATGTAGTAGGATACATATCAAAAAGTGCATATTTTACCTCTAGGGGAGTAAAAGCTCTTCCAAGATCCCGATTGGATGCCGGGTCCACTTTCGGTATCACTGTGCTCACTACTTCCTCAATTTCACCTTCGCTAGGATTGCAGCTTTCGAATATGTTGCCGAAATAGTCTACTGCTATGCGCCCAATATCCGCCAAATTGGCCTGCATATTACCATCCCCATCTCTCAACCCAACTATCTCATTCTGTTGTTTTCGTTTAGACGTTTGACTATGGAAGAAGGTAGTATTTCGGTCGCCTTCTGCCAACCATTGTTTCTTGGCCCTCTGTTTCCATAAGACTTCCTCTTGATCAAGCATCTCTTCAAGCTCCTGCGTAATTTTCTTTTCAGTGTCTTTCACAGAAGCCGAGAAGGGCTGCTTTTGGAGCTTTTCCAATTCTCTGTTCAAGTCTCTTACAGCTTTTCTCACGTTCGGAAATTCAGATTTACTCCAATTTTCCAAAGCTTCCGCGCAGGTTCTGATATTCTGCTTCATACTGGCGCCAGTCTTCCAATTAGCTGCTACTTGTTGTTGACAGTGTTCTGAACGTAGCCAGATAGCCTCAGATCCGTATTGTTTCCATCTGGGTATGGGGCGGGCTGGTGGGCCTAGGAATTCGGCTAATAGGGGGAGGTGGTCGGATCCTTGACGGTTAAGGTGAGAAATCACGGCTGTAGGAAACATATGGGACCAGCCGGTAGAAGTTATTGCTCTATCCAGGCGTAATTTCGTATTAGCTGGAATTTCACGTCTACTCTGCCAAGTGAATGGATACCCTTGATAACCCAAATCGACCAAACCAGTGTTTGCTAAAGTCTCACGAAAATCCCGCATTCTCCATTCAGGCATTGGGATATGGCCTAATTTTTCTCTTTTAGAAACAATTTCATTAAAATCTCCAATAACAAACCATTCTCTGTGTGATTGAGTTCCCAGTCTATTAAGAAGGTTCCACGTCCGTTTTCTCTTACTACCATTCGGTTCACCATAAAAACCAGTAAACTCCAAATTTTATTATCATTCTCAAATTGAACAACCGCATCAATATGATTATTGCTAAAACTACTAACTGAAACAGAAGTCGACTTATCCCACAAGAGGGCTAAGCCTCCAGACCTACCAACTGATGGAACACCTAAACCAAATAAATTGAAACGAGCTTTCAGATTATCAATCCCTACTATCGACATCTTGGTCTCCATAAGAAAAATAATCTTGGGGCAAAACTCCCTCAGTAATTCTTCGAGGGCTCGAACTGTCCAAGAGTTCCCCAAACCCTGACAGTTTCAACTGATGCAACTCATTGGTGTAGGCAGGGTTGCTGAGCAACCTCTGCCTCTAGTCTTGGTGAACTATCAGTACTGCTAGTTTTCATACGTTTGCTGCTGTGGGAAGTGTTCGGTGTTTTATTCTCTTGGTTTAGGATAGGGGGCTGGGCTGGGATTTTATTTTTGCTTTCTATGGGGCGTCCCCGTTTCTTGGTAATATTCTGGGTGGTTGGGTTCGGGTTAGCTGAGATTGGGCGAAGGGGTTGTCGAAAGAGTATGGTTTTCTGTTTAGTGGGTTGGGAGTATACTGCTGGGTGGGTACGACTGTTGGGGTACTTGGGTCAAAGGAATGGGGGCCAAAGCTGTATGTGGGCCTGGATGGTCAATTGGTAGAAATTGGTTTATTGGGCTTGTCACTTGTGATTTGTTTGGTCCATTAAGCAGGGGATGGATAAGGTCAATAGGGATGAGGTGGGTCTCTTCTGAAATCAACGACAATTCCATTCCAGTAAACACCATTTCCGTGTCTTCCTCAACAATACTCTTTCCCTTAGTCGCCCTTCTCTGCTCAAGCTCATGCAGCTGCTCAACGAATTCAACTCTTATCTCTCTGTCAACTCAAATACTTAATTATGATTTTATTTAACCACAACTAATTAACACAATTTACTAAATATAGTCCCCATAAAAAAACATCCGTACAAAATAATTTGTCAAATATTCAGAATAATTAATCCTCTTCCAGAACTAATTTACTAAGCATCATAGACTTCTAACTTCTATATAGTACAATTTTGTAGTATTATTACGAGAACTTAATAAAATCATAAGCAAAGTATGGGAAAGGAGTCATGTGAATTAATATGTGATTTTTTCCATTTGCATGATGGAAAGAGAACCAAGGGATCATGTCGAGTATGCATTCCTTTCATTTTGACATGTTCTGGTTAAGTCGATCCAAATTTTTTGACTTAAATTTTTTCTTAAAACTTTGTTTTGCCGATTTAAATGTGTAATACTATATTTAGTATATTATGTTGATTAGTTAGGATTTAATGAGATCTTGGTTATATGTTTGAGTTAAATATGTAAAATAAACTAATAACAGAAAATGGGGTATATTTTGCGGGGTAGAGGATCCGCACCGGTTAGAAGGTGATGTAAAATTGTGAAAACTTTAAAAGTCAAGAAAGTTGAATTATGCCATTCGCGAGAGCCTGTCTTCATAAGCCACCTGCATTGGAGTACTTTTTATCCATTTTTGGATGAAAACTTTAAAGACTTGATTTTCGAATGTGTCGTACATATTTTCGTTCCATGGAGGATATATTAGGATCATGGGGTGATTTGTAATTTGTCCTAAAATTAGGGGTGTTTATGTGATTTACCTTTAAAAATACGTGCCCAGTGCCCTGCAAGTATTTGTGGTGCTAATGCAAATATTTAATGTTCAAGGTCATGGATGAAATAAACAGCACTATATAAATAAGCCAAGTTTTCTTACGGGTCGGTTGGTCAGTTAAATAAAATTTTGTTGACACCACTTCGCTTATCTCCGCCGTGCCACGCCACCGTCCTCGCGGCCTGTCTCCACCGTTCCACCCCTCTGTTGGGCGATTGATTATCCGATTGATAAGTGCCTTCTTTCGATTTCCTGAGCTAGAGATAACTACAACACAGCATAAAAAACCTTTTCGGAAAGGTACGTTACCAGATCGATTTCGACTTGTGCTTTCCGTTGCTCAACTTACAATATCCTTCCTAGTTCGTATCAATTCAATTTAGGGCTGCCTGTCAGTTTAGTATTTAATTTCTCAGTCGTTCTTAGTTTGGTTGTATTTTGTAGGGATTCGCTTCTGGTTTGATTTAGGTTGGTTTTCTTCAATTTAGGTCAGTGTTGACAAGATATACTGTTCCACATAGCTTTAAATCAATTTTGTATTTAGTATTTTTGAGGGATTGGCTTCTGGTTTGAACTAGGTTGTTTTTCTTTATTTTAGGTCAGAGTTGAAAGGTTATACTGTTCCACATAGCTTTAGTTCATCGTCTAATTGAAATATCTGGGATTATCACAGGAACTCGTGTAGTAAAATGGACGAGTATCAAGATATGGAGAGATTTAGCATGGATAATGATTATGAGGATGGCCAGTGGATAGGTGGAGAGTTTGTTGGGAAACGTAGGCAAAAGCGTTCTCAGACCAAGGATGATATCCTATATGGAGTATTTGCTGATGGGGACAGTGATTCAGATGAGGGACCGAGCTCCAGGAAACGTAGGAAAGATTCCAAGAAGACGGATTTCAGCAAGCCTGTCCACTTTGTTTCCACTGGATCTGTAATCCCTACCCAGGAGATTGATCGCAATTCCAAAGAGGAAAATGAGATGATGGAAGAGGATGAGGCTAGACCTGCTGGTTTGGGGCTTGGGGCTTCTGCTGGTCTGGGATTTAATTCTAACGATGGGGCGGAGAAGGGTGAAAGTGTTGACTTCCTGCCCACTGCCTTTGGGAAGAAGATTCTTGAAGGAGCCCAGTTGCGACGAGAAAAGGAGAAGGAGAAGGAAAAGGAAAAGCAGAAGGAGAGATTAGCCAAGAAGTCTTCTCAATCTGGAAGCAGAGAGGTAGACCCGTCTGGAGTTGGTTCCTTTGAAAAACACACCAAGGGCATTGGACGTAAATTGCTTGAGAAGATGGGTTACGAAGGAGGTGGGCTTGGTAAAAACAAGCAGGGAATAGTTGCTCCTATTGAGGCAAAATTGCGTCCCAAGAACATGGGAATGGGTTTCAATGATTATGAAGAGGTTAAGGCACCAGCCTTGCAGAAGCTGGAAAAACAATCTCTGCCCAAGTCTAGTCCAGCTTCAGAAAGTCGCCCGAAAGAGAAGCGGTGGTTGAAGCATGCTCCTCAGAAAAAGAAGGCCTATATTACAGCAGATGAATTGTTGGCTAAGAAGGAAGAACAGGGGTTTGAAGTTGTCCAGAAGGTTTTTGATATGAGAGGACCACAGGTTCGTGTTCTCACAAACTTGGAGAACTTGAATGCTGAACAGGAAGCTAGGGAAAATGACATCCTAATGCCTGAACTTCAGTACAATATTAGGTTGATAGTCGATTTGGCAGAGCGCGACATCGAGAAGATAGACAGAGATCTAAGGAATGAGAGGGAGACTGTAGTTGCTTTGCAAAAAGAAAATGAGAAGTTGCAGAAAGAGGCATATAGCAAGAAGCAGCAGATGGAAACGATGGAAGTGATAGCGGGTGTACTTGACCAAATAGAGGAGAAGAGTTTGGCGGGAATGCTTACCCTAGAATCCCTCGCTGTATTGTTCACAGATTTGCAGACAAGATATGCTGACGAATATGTATTGTGCAACTTATCTTGCATAGCGAGCTCATATGCTTTACCATTGTTTATTAGAATATTTCAGGGTTGGGATCCTCTTCAGAATCCAAGTCACGGGGTTGAGGTTGTCAGTGTGTGGAGGAAATTGTTGCTGGGGAAAGATTCTCTAAATTTCTCTAGTGCGGCTTCACCATACACACAACTCCTTATGGAGGTTATACTCCCTGCAGTGAGAATATCTGGGAACAATACATGGCAGGCACGTGACCCAGAGCCGATGCTTAGGTTTTTGGAGTCTTGGGAAGAACTTCTACCTCCTCCTGTCCTGCAGTCAATACTTGACGGTGTAGTTATGCCGAAACTTGCAGCTGCTGTAGATTCTTGGGATCCAAGACGAGAAACCATACCAATCCATTCTTGGGTTCATCCATGGTTACCGTTACTAGGGCAGAAGTTAGAACACTGCTACCACACAATACGTGCTAGATTGGCTAGTGTTCTTCACGCGTGGCAGCCTAGTGACATGTCTGCCTTCTATATATTATCTCCATGGAAGACTGTGTTTGATTCTGCTAGCTGGGAGCACCTTATGGTTCGATATATCGTACCAAAATTAATGGCGGAAATGCAGAAGTTTCAAATAAATCCTGCCAATCAGATACTTGATCAATTTTATTGGGTGCAGACATGGGCCTCCTCGATTCCGATTCATCATATGGTGCCGCTGATGGATATTTTCTTCAACAAATGGCAGGAAGTATTGTACCATTGGTTATGTTCAAATCCAAATTTTGAGGAAGTATTGAAATGGTATACTGGTTGGAAAGAACTCATACCTGCCGAACTTCAGATGAATGAACATATCCGGTATAGACTTAATATTGGTTTAGACATGATGAACCAAGCAGTTGAAGGCTTGCAAGTGGCTCAACCAGGTCTGAAAGAGAATTTAAGTTATATTAGGATTAGTGAGCAGAGGCAGTTCGAAACTCAGAAACAGGCTGCTGCTCAAGTGCAAAGAGGTGCTCAAGCAGATAACATTAGCAGTGGGGCAGAAATGAGCCTGAAAGAAGTTATAGCAACTCATGCACAAGAGAATGGTGTTCCTTTTATGCCGAAGCCTGGAAGAGCTCAAGATGGGCGCCAAATCTATGGGTATGGTAATATAAGCATAGTAATAGACACCCTTAACCAAAAGGTGTTGGCGCAAATTGAGGAGCGCTGGTCATTGGTATCGCTTGACCAGCTGCTGGATCTGCACAATCGCTCTGGTTTGAAACGGCGATGATTTCTGTCCTAGTTTCATAGTATATCAAGTGAAACTAAATTAGCCGTGGTCATTGCAATCCCCTGAGCTGCTCATTCTGGCCTGAAGTAACACTGATATTCAGTTCTGTCTAGTTGTGTGTTATCTCTATGAGAGTTGGTTGTTGTACATGGGAGGGTTTCGTCTCATTGAACTTTCCCTCGTGCTTTTTGGGTGAACGACCAGTTGTAAGAGAACTATTTTTAGTGTTTATTAATTTATATACAATGACTTCTCTTGCATCTCTTACATTTTATAGTAAAATATGCTTGGCATATCCTTTTTGGAGTATGAATGTTATGTTATCCAACTTATTTATGTTGCATCGGAAATGATACCTTTTCATGTTGAACCATTTCACTAAGTTTTTCCAGTCAGCATTGTTCATTGTTTTCACTTAACTTTTGCTGTACAGGTTGCTAGCTTACCATTTCACTGTGTTTAGTATTTCCGTCAGAACAATTCACTATGAAAATATTGTATTCCAATGTTCTGTTTCGATATATAAGGTTCATTGTTTTGACTCTTCACTTATACATTGCCTGACCGTTCATCAATTCTCTATTCTTTCTGTCAGATTTGAGGGCTTCTTTTCAAGTATATAGCTTGTGATGTATTGTATACGAGTCGTGAAATCTCGAGTTGTTTGCAGAAAACCCTCTCTTTGCAGAAAATCTCGGAGGAGACGTCTGTTCTGAATTTGTGGTTCTTTTCCCCTTACCTGAAATTTGAAATAGATCTGGATGTAAATCCAAAAATAAAAGCTAAAACTTAGACTCCGGCTGCAATTTTCTTGCGATCACTATGAGTCGAACAAGTCTCGACTTGTGTAACAACTTTAGGGAGTTTCATGTTAAATTGTGTCAAGGGAAGCACATATGTGATCCTAAATGAATCTGGCAGATATTAGTACATGGCTTAGTATTGGAGTCCTGGTCAATTGCTAAACTCAGAAAATTAGAATGCATATTGCACCATAAATATCCTGTCAATCTCAGTATTTCAGTTTTTGCATACATTTCTTTTCTGCTCCTGCTAAAAATAAGCAATAATCAGCTTTAAGAGAACGGTTGCAAGCAGGCGCTTTAGAGCCATACCTGTGGTGTTACCCCGAGATGAAGAAATGAGCAGTTGGGCTTCAGAAGTCTCAGAAACAACCGAATGATCAGATACCTGGGGCGGTGTAATCACACTTTTCAGTCAAAGTGAGTGAGAGCTTCACAGTTCCAGAAGGAGAGTGAAACAGGTCATTGCACAAGGAACCACCCCGACAATATATTCCTCCACCAGAGTTCCATCAGGGCGGTCATGCTCTTGAGTAAGGTCGGAGAGCATGTAACGGGTTTGGAGATTAATATGGATTACATAAACTAAGTCTGAAATTAGTGGGGCATAGGTGGTGGAGATTACTCCACATTCCACATCATTCATTTAACGCGTATTTCCCACACTTGCATGTATATGTAAATCAATCTACATCACAAACGGATATGGCACTACGGTAAATAAAATAAAAACAGCTCTTCAAAAATTTGTATTGGAAAATCTTTGAAGGGTGACAATATCTCTCTTAAGCTAATTGAACAAAATTTGGTACAACAAATTTGGTTCATAAGTTAGTTTGATCACTCACTAAGCTTTCAGCATATCTTCAAAAGTTCGTCCGAGCTTTCACCTTCATCTACTAGTCATTCTTCTTACTCTTCTTTCTTAGTTGAATCTGCGTCCTTTTCTTCAGAGCTACTTGTTTTCGACTCATCAAACTCCAACAACTGCACATCACAAGTTGGCAAACAAATTAAAGAACAGTAAGTAACCTTGGATACAAGATCAAATACCTAGTTTTATGTATCGAGAATCACATCTTGATCAAATGCAGTAAGAATGAATTCAATGACAACAAATAAACTGGAACTTGGAGAAAGAAATAGAATCAGGTCACTTACTGGTTTAACTTCCCCATTCCACAAGCAATGTGTAGCCAAAAATCCAATAACAGAAGGCACAATGTATAGAAGTGCCGGCTGGAGAAGAGTTCAATTTCGACATTAAGGTTTTGCGATACATGACATCAAGTCTGTCATCCACGTTCAAAAAAAGAGAGAAAAAAGTATACCTGTGCAGCCTGAAACCAGTTCATTACAATAATTGTGAGGACTATCCCAACTCCGTATCCTACAAATGCACTCTTGAAATATTGACTTTCTTTTCCTCTGGAAACATCAAATCTCAATGCCAAAGCTACAAAAATTCCTGGATGTAAAAGCAGTTGAGAGAAACATTAGATCCATCATCCATCAATGTGTTTCTCAAACAGGAAGATGCATAAATATTTTTACTATGTGCCACTGTGTTATAGATCCAAACATTAAGGTCTAAGCGGGCTTATGACATACCTGGAATCACTATATCACCAAGTCCTAGCATGGAGAATGGGCGTGCAGCATTTGCTGTGGGGAACAAAAGCTGCAATAAAATGAATAAATGAAGCATGATTACACAAGGTGCTACTGAAAAAAGGCATAGCAAAAGATATGATCACTACAGTCTGATGGCAGTGTTAACAGACTTGAGGAACCTACCTTTATAGGGGCATCAAAAGACTTCGCAACACTAACCATTACTGGGGTGAAAAAGACCCAGAAAATGTCATATATGAAAAGTCCGCCCTGCAAACAAATGATCGAGTAATGAACACATTCTTCCATGATAAAAACAAATTAGAGGCACATCACAGAAGGCACATCACAGACAAGCTCAGATGGTTTCATGTCGTTACATAAATGCTTTTTTGAAGTACAACTCTTACTTGGCTTAGGATAAATTTTTTGATACGACTAAATGCTTTATATTATGGCAAGAATGCCTAATGAATAGCGGAAATCTTACCAAGAGAATAGCTCCAGTCTTGAAGGAACCAAGAGAAAGCATTTCAATACCCTGCAGTAATTATCGAAAAAAAAGTCATGAAAAACAATCAACAAAAAGAAAGATAGATCATTGGGAAGAAGCTTCCAGCGAACAAGGGTGAACTACTCGTTAAGTGATCAATGAGATTCCTGACAGCATACCTGAACACAGAATGCAAGTCCTAAGATGTTATTAGCTAGCCAGTGCTTCTTTAGAGCATACCAAACACAAAAGAAGGTCCCAGGAACTGCTGCAACGAGCTGTGATTTTGTGAATTCAACCTCCAGAGCTGTGAAAGCAAATTTTTATAGATAATATCATTCTGCATGTGAGCAATTTGATGTCAAACAGATAAAAGAGGAAACTAGAAAGCTCTATCTCAATAAACATTCTGAAACCAATTTTTCAGTTTGCAAGTAGTATATCATGTTTTACAACAGTAACGATTTTGCTAATACAATCCTACGGTTAAAAGGGACTATAAACTATACCTCTTGAATTCAACGGCTAATACAATCATAGTTAAAAAGAGAATTTTTTCTAGCCATTCAACTGCTCAAGCATTACAATACCTCTTCAACCCAAATTGATTTCTTCTGAATAACAAATTGTTAATCCAACAGAAAAAACCTTATCCTAATTTTTGCAAGGCATCAATGATTTTTTAAAAAGAAATTTTGCATCGAAGTACCATATGATTACAAAATTCAGAATAAGAATACATGTAAGAGGCATTTCAAGGTCATACCCTTGATATATGGGGCACGCCACACAATTAGATTATCGTTCCATTCTTTAGGTAAAAATCTTTTGATTGCAGGTAACAACGTTGCCCTACAATTCCAGCACAGGACAAAATCAATAAAACAACATGATTTAAAAGTCCATTAGATGATTAGAATTATACGAGACTTGTGGCAGACACGTACGAAAGAGCAACTATCCCAAGTATGATAAAATAACTTGTCAATACGGTGTTGACCAAGTCTTTTGGTAGGAATTTGAAAGCCACAAATAGTGACAACAACATGGCGCTCCCAACCAACGGAAATCGCATGGCATGTTCATTGGACATTGTCTCCTACATGATTCCAATGCACACATAAACACATGCTGGAAAAATTAAATTGCAACAAATGCAAAATCTACTTTCAACTTACAGATGGTGGAGTTGGCTTAACAGAGCGGTAACAACCCACATAAACTGATAGACAAGCCGTTAATATGACATTTAAATTTGGGTCCACATTCACAACTAGTGGAGCTAGGGTCAAGCCTGCAAAGAAAAAGCACATCATGAACACAGCCAAAGCATCAACCACAATTACTATAACCACTGAGCAGTAAACAACCATGTTTTGCGTGGTTTTTCATTCGTAATCATCCAATTATGTATGTAAAGAGAAATGCTACTAGACAAAATTACAGATGCATCCATGTTAAGAAATGATGTCGC
Source organism: Plantago coronopus (assembly GCA_036897195.1). NCBI lineage: Eukaryota > Viridiplantae > Streptophyta > Magnoliopsida > Lamiales > Plantaginaceae > Plantago > Plantago coronopus. The sequence goes on along the minus strand of JAYMSL010002894.1, from coordinate 220 downwards.
AGTTGATTCAAATCCTTGACACACTATTGTGTAATGCTATAAAACTTAGTTACTTCCTCCCCTCCCAAGCTTCCCATTTGATCATTTTGGGTATTCCTTTAAAAAAATTCCGTTTCTATTTTTGTACATACTGCTTCACTAACAACAATAAATATATTCATAGGGAACCTACCATAATAAATTTTCAAACTCACGAACAATTAATATATCTAATTTTCTC
>JAYMSL010002893.1:0-13417 GCA_036897195.1 Plantago coronopus | reverse complement strand
TTGACCGAGACAATACCGTTAATACTTTAAAGGAGGATGAACTACGAAAGTATACAATCTTATTGTACCGTTCCATCCCGGTGACATTATTTTAGTATTTTTCTCTACACTATAATAAGCTTTGTTTTTCCGTTTTTTTGAAAACCAAATCATGCCCGCGTCATGAAATATTCGATTCTGACAATCCTACCAGATCACCAACTTCTACTATCAAACTTTCCATATAAGAAAAAATCAAAAAATCAAAATCAGAAAACCCTATTCTTGGCTTCAACACAAAATCAAGATTTTTCAACATTCTGCCGCTATGTTTCCGAAGCATTCTTCTGTTCTGCTGCGAAGGGTATAAACTCACATACCTCCTCTGTTTTTGTTATAGTGACTGGGATCAGCTGATTTTGTGTTTTTATAATCAAGAACTGAGATTGCTTATTGATAAATCACGATTTTGGTGATTAAGGTACCAAAAGATTTGTTCGCCTATCTTGTTTGCATTAGTTATGAGATACCCATGTTTTGTTTTTGTATATGCTGGTTGAAAAATCTGAACTTTGGTGATGAAGCTTAAAGCTAAAATATTCTGTTGCTTGTTTAGTTATGAGATGCGAATGTTCTGTTTCGGGAATAAAAAAATTTATTGCTTGTTTTAGTTGTGTGATTCACCTGCTTTGTTTTTTGGAATAATGTAGAATTCATCGGAACCTGACAAAAAAATTCTTATACTAAATAGATTTTATATAATTCGAAGAATTCTAAGAGTCGGGACCGTAAAATTTACTTTAGGCAGTTTCTACTGATTTGAAAATCTCAGCTTTGATGTTGCAGCTAGAATCTTTTAGCTGGATTGGATATTTATTGTTTAGTGTAGTTATGAGACTGTCATGTTGTAGTTTTGATTGGTTATGAAGTTTTGGATCTATTTGCAGTGAAAGAAAGTAAGACCAATAATGCGTGGTGGCAATGACTATTCCAGTTCGATATCCAGGCGAACTAGGAGCCGGACAGATGTGTATTATAAGAAACTTCACGACGAGCTCAAGAAGAGCCGTGTTCAAGCTGCAAGTGGTAGTGGAATTAGGGAGGTAGATAGTGTTAGTGGCACTAGCACTGTAGCTAGTGATGTTAAAGTTAATAGTGATGGTAATGGACAAACACAGGATTCGGTTGTTGATTCGAGCAAGACTGTTAGTTCGGAAGAAGTGGTAGTTTTGAGTGGTGATGATGATTCTGATTGTTCAGCTGACCGTTCTGATGGTGATTCGGGAATAAATGGTAGTTCCGAGGAGGATAGTGACGATAATTTTGATTGTGATGAGATTTTGGATGAGTATACCGTGTCAAGCAATAGTAAAAGAGCGCGAAAAACATTTGAGGTGCAAGGAAGCGTACAAAAAGAGAGCGCCACGGAGATTTACCAATTAATTAGTGATGATGAAGAGGAATATATGTTGAGAAGAAATAATACCAAGCGAAATACTGTCGGGAAAGGGGAGAAACGAAAACCAGGGAAGCCCCGGAGAGCTAAAAATATAATTATTGACAATGAGGACAACGACGAGGAATTTGCATTGAATAAACAGGGGAGGCCATCGAATAAAAAGGCCTCTGGAAGGAGTAAGAAAGCCGTGCTTGAGCAGTTAGTGGACTCCATCTGGAAACAGAAGGATTTAATTGATACAGTCCCTCTTCTGGTAAATAAGAAGGCGTCATACCAAAGCACATTGCCACTGAAGTTTCGACTTGAAGACAACAAGCCTTCAACTCCAGAGAAAACAGAATGGGAGAAAGAAATCGATTCTTTAAAACGTGAAATGGAGATAGCATTGTGGCAACCAGAAGATTCTTCGATGGTATATCAAACACCTTCTATAGTAATTGCTGAATTAATCAAATCTAGTTAGCATTGATGACACTTTATGGATTTTTAATGATCATGTGTGCTGCTCGTATTCAGGCTGATGGTGAAGATTCCTGCTCAGGTAACACTAACAGAAGCACTTGTTGTGATCGAGAGGATGTTACTCTCGATGAACAGATAGGCCTCATATGCAATTTTTGTTCTAATGTGCTTGTGCATATCAGAGATATCTTGCCATCTATGGTAAGTAAATGAAGTTACCATGAAATCATTTTCTATGTTAGCAATACTCTTCTATCATTTTCTGCTTTTCAAAGAACAAAAAATCCTGACTCATAGTTTCATACTCACATGATTTTTACCTCAATAAGTGGTTATCTGTGATCGTGCATGTTGTCATAAGACTTGCTGAATCTTGCGTGTTGTACCATTTAATGTTTGGTTACTTGAACATCTGATAAGAGGCACACGATCTTGCATTTATGCTGTCTTTGTGATATACGAGCAGTGGTCGGGAACCAGATTAAGTATATGAGTTTGTGATGAACTTATGCCATTTCTACCTGTGTTACTTACAGCCATTTACCAGGGAAAATTTAATCCTGATTCATTGTTTGTGTTTTACTTACATATTACACGATACACATATATCAGATATGAGTATTTCTCAAAAGGAATGAAATCTTTTCTGCTTAGAGCACAAAATAGATGTCCCCAGAATCCCACAGCTGAATCCTCCCCTGGAATGCCAAATTTTTTAATAACCTATCGAGGGATCTGAATAGTGTTTGCTGACACCTCTTAGCATACAGTCAACAAATTGCATTCATGTTCCCAAGACTTATTGCCAACTTACTGCATAATCTTAGGATAATGACTCCATTGCTATAGAGTTGAGTTTTTTTTTAATGAAGCAATCTCTGAATTTGGAAGAAAATTAAACTTGAATTCATTTTAGTAAGCTTAACAAAACGGATATAAAGTATGATAGTATCAGTCTAATGGTAAATATAAACATTTTACTACTCATTTTAGCTTGTAACCCCGTATCTTTTCTGTGCAGTATGTGGAAAGGCACGAAAGTAAAGTCTCGAAAGAATTGCCGGCTTCTCCTAGGGATGAGTTTTCTTTCAAGCCCCCTGCCTCCGGTAATAACACTGTGGAGCCTTGTGTGTCTTCTGAAGAAACAGTGTTTGACTTGATACCTGCTTCTGAAAAGGAACGGCTGTTTCAGCACCAACTTGAAGGCTTTGAATTCATATGGAAGAACGTAGCCGGTGATACTCACATCAAGAACCTTATAAACCTGTCTGCTGATCAAGGTGGAGGCTGCATAATATCACATGATCCTGGAACAGGCAAAACCAGGCTGTCGATAGTGTTTCTCCAGACGTTCTTGAAGCTGTACCCAGACTGTCACCCCGTTATCATAGCTCCTCGAGGCATGCTCATGACTTGGGAACAAGAGTTCAAGAAATGGAATGTCGGCATAAACTTTCTCAACTTGAACGAAAGCCAGCTGAATACCCTGGAAGCAGAAGCTGCTGAAAGTGTAGTTGGCCATAACAGGGTCCATGAAAAGGATATAGATTACATACGGTTCGCTAAGCTGCATGCCTGGATGAAAGGTGGAAGCATATTAGGAGTTAGTTACAATTTATTTTTTCGACTTGCTGGCGAACACAAGGAAAAATCATCGTACGAGAAGTTCAGGAAGATACTTCTTGAAGTACCTGGCCTTTTATTTCTCGACGAAGGACATACTGCTCGAAACAATCAAAGCCGAACTTGGAAGGCTCTGAAATTGGTGAAAACTCAAAGGCGGGTGCTTTTATCGGGGACACTGTTCCAGAATAATTTCGATGAGCTTTACAACACACTCTCGCTTGTAAACCCGAGATTTGTGTTAGTTAAGAAGAAACCTGGCCGAAAGAGAAAACACGACGGATGGGAGATCAGTAAAAGTACTGCAGAAAAGGAGCAGGTGATGAAACTCCAGTCAATTATGAAACCATTCGTTCATGTACATAAAGGAGACATTCTTCAGAATACTCTCCCGGGACTGAAAGAGAATGTGATTCTCTTACGGCCAACAGATTTGCAGAAGGAATTGCTCCGATGCACAACTCATCAAGTTGGAGCTAAATATCTCGATCGAGATTACTTGGCTAATCTAGTCTCCATCCACCCATGGCTTGCAGCCTCGGACTCAAGCACAAAAAAGATTCCGGATTTCTTGATTTACAAACAGAAGCTGTTGAAGATGAAGCTGAACGTTAATGAAGGAGTGAAAGCCCGGTTCTTGATTGAATTGATCAAGCTCGCAACCAGTTTAGGGGAGAAAGTTTTGGTCTTTAGCCAGTACATCCGACCTTTAGACTACGTGAAGGAGCTACTCAAGTTCCAATTCTCATGGAACGAAGGACAGGAATTTCTCTCCATGAACGGTGTTGACAGCCAAAAACAACGACAGTTTTGCATCGATTCATTCAATGATAAAACCAGCAAAGCTAAAGTACTTTTGGCATCTCAAAGAGCCTGTTCTGAAGGAATAAGCTTAGTTGGGGCTTCAAGAGTTGTACTGTTAGATGTTGTTTGGAACCCATCTGTTACGAGGCAGGCTATCAGTCGAGCTTATAGGATCGGTCAGGAACGTGTGGTTCATGTTTATCATCTTGTGACATTCATGGAGCAACGGACTTCAGAGATGAAGAAGTTCGTTCGCCAGGCAGAGAAAGAGCGGATTTCAGAGCTGATCTTTTCTCCAGGGAAAGCAAGTGGTGATTCAAGGAACAATGTCATTGAAGAAGATAAAGTTTTGGAAGTTATGGTTACACATGAAAATTTGAGCAGTATTTTTGAGATGATAGTTCATCAGCCTAAAGAAACTAATTTTAGGGACACATTTGGTTCTTTGGACATAAGTTTATTTTGATTTTTCAGTTGCACAAATCTGTTGTAGCTGTTCTAAGCCAAGTGTTCGAATTTGCAGTAAAGTGTATGATGCTAGTTGAAGCTAAACATGTCGACTGTTTCCAAATCGGTTTAATCCTCCATTAGTACTTACCAGTTACTACTAGTACATTAATCACTGCAAAATCACAATGAGTCATATAGTAAAGGTTCACCGTATCAAGCTATAATTTTAGCATTCTCTTCACTGATTCAACTACAAATTAAGCTGTGTGATGCATGAAACTAAACATGTCAATAGTCGAACCGATTCCAAATCAGTTCCACTAGCTAGTGTCAAATCGAACTCCTCCTTTAGTACAATCGCGCCAAAATCAAAATGACGAATCAAGCACGCTCTAGCTATAATCTTAGCATTCGCTTCATCAATTTAACTACAAATTTAGCATAATATTCAATTTATCATCATGTATTAATTAGACAGCTCGGAATCCCTAAATGCTTAAAAGATTTCAAGCATTTCAACTATTAAAAATTCCTCCCTCCAAAAAAATAAAATAAAAATTAATGGATGTAGTACATAAATTAATAAACCTGGAGAGTGATTGTAAACGGATAATTGACGCACTTAATTCAAGTGAACCGATATTATCCATAGCAGGCCACATCTTGGAACAAGTTAGAGCCACTGCAGCGCAGAGTTTGACGAACTGAGTTTTGTGCATATTTGCCGCACAGCTAATACCGAAGCTCAAAACTTAGCTTGTAATGTGCTAGGTGATGAAGATGGATCAGTAGTTTTACCTGTTTAGATCCATTGTGCTGTAGCTTTGCTGTACCTTTTGCTGTACATTTAAAGCCTTGTGCTTTATTTTCTTATGAATGAAATTCTAATTCTCGAAAAAAAAGTACATAAATTAATGCGCATGCCATTTAATTTGCTAGCTAGATTCTGTTCTTCTGATAGTAATGGTTGTTCGGAATTACCATTTCATCAACCGTACTTAACTCTTGAATATGATTTTGAGCATTTATAAAATCTGATGGCTTCCTAAAAAAAGAAAAAATATTAATGCTCATGCAAGAATTAATTTAATTACAAGTAATAATTATGAATTTTCTTAAATATTATTAAAGTTCCTTAAATTTTCTTCTGTGTTTGGAAAATCAAATAGTTTTCCACGCCATGATTTTGCAGTGTCACCAACTTTACTCAGTGCACGATAAATACCCTCATCCTGACAAAAAACAAGTTCATTTCTCAACTTCCCTCCTGCTTCTGCACTAACAACGGTACAAATCTCTTCATTTTTCCACCAAATTAATTTACCGGCATTTTTTTAATGTTCATATTCATCCATGCTCCATTTTTGTTTATGGTGAGCTCTACTGGATTCTTGTCAGCTTTTCTTGTGTGTGTGTGTGCGTGTGTGAGCTTGCTAGACTTAGGACATCTTCGCTCACATGTTGAAAATAAATTCTTTCAGCGTTGGTTTTTTCCGTTTTGGTGCTAGTTTTGCTTTATGAGATACCCATGTTTCATTTTTTGTTTTGGTGATCTCTACTGAATTCTTTTCAGCTTTTTGTGTGTGCGTGTTAGAGCTTGCTAGCCAGATTTAGGGTTATGAGTTAATAAAACTTTGCGCAGATGTTGAAGATAAACCTTTTTAGGGTTTTGTTTTCTTACTCTGCTGGTTGCAAAATCCTTGCTTTTCTTTATGAAGCTAAACTATTTTAGTTGGTTTTCTTGCTTAATTTACTTAGCAGATTCATATCTTGTGTTGTATATTCAAAACTCCATCAGAAAGCTGGTTTTTCCCAATTTCTTGCTCATTCTATGCAGTCATCAGATACCTCATATTTTGTTCTTGTTCATGCTGAATTGCTGATTGAAAAAACATTACTTAATACCTTTGCTTTGTTTCTTACTGATTGAATAATCTTCACTTCGATGGCCATGTCTTGTTTAGACTTGTGATGAAATAATTTGTCTATTAGTTGGCAGTATAAGAAAAGATCGAAGAGCAATCATGAATGGTGAAGAACAAGTTCCAGTTGTAGAATCAAGCAATACCTTTGAGCCTCCGATTCCAGTGGAAACGGATCAAGAGAAGAAAGATAGACTTTTAGAGCGTGAACCAGAAGGCTGCGAAAACACTTCAATGGTATAAGATCATAACAGTCTCTAGTAAATTCAAAATTGATTGAATCTATATATATGTATATATATATATAGGAATTGAGATTTTACTATTAACACTCCATTTGTATTTTCAACGGAACTAAAGCAAGCATGGTACCTTGTTGTGTACAGAAGGAAATGAAAGAGAGGCCTCAAACATTGCCACTGAAGTTCCGTTTTGAAGATGACGAGCCTCCAATTCCACTGAAAACGGACAAAGAGAAGGAATACGAGTCACTTCATCGTCAGGCGCAGAAGATACTTAGGGAACTTGGACCTGAAGGTTGCGCAAATGATTTCATGGTATATGATGATCAAATGCCTTCTCTAGTAGCTTCATTTAATTGATCAAATCTGTTTAGAAATTTACATCTTAATTACTTGTGTATTTGCTGATATTGTGTTGCGCGTGTATATATGTAGGCTGAGGGCAAAGATTCTAATGCTGTCAACACCAAAGAAAGCGAAGTCCCTTGTTGTGAACGGGAGGATGTTACTTTGGATGAGCAGATAGGCTATATATGCAATATATGCTCTAATCTGGTGTTGGATATCAGAGATGTGTTGCCATCAGTTGTAAGTTTTGAATTTACGAAGAAATTATCTTCTGTCAATGAGCAATACTAACTTCTGGCCAATTTGCGCATAAATACAGTCCTCATTCTTTTGTTCGCTACATTTCATCATGTTATGTTCAAAGTTTTCACTTCATCAAGCATTGGTTATTTGTTCATGTTGTAGATGCAAACAAGAAAAGTTTGATTCCTGTGTTAAGTTGTAACACATTCTGAATTTATTATGTTTGTGCGCGCATTTTGTTACATGACAGTTTCATTTAGAGTGTTTGAAGAAAAGGTAATAAACAGTCTTGATTTTTTTTAATTTTGTATCTTCACCTACACAGTTTCTGGAATATCCAGAGAGGAAGAGGAAGAAACGCGCAGTAGAATCCGAGAGGAGAGGAAAGAAACGCCAGTTAGAATCCCCGGCGTCTTCTGAAGATGAGACTGTTAGGTCAAGCAGGCCAAGAAAGAAAAGAAATCAGACCTAGCTGATCAGAACCCTATCTGGTGGTGATTCAAAACTGTCCTGAAAGACGATGAAGGCTCATGGAACTTATTGTTATGCAGCAAAGTTTTTGGCGGTTCCTTGAAATCCATCAGCCTTAAGAATTTGATACCATAATGAGATGTGGACAAGGATATATATTAAGCCCAAGCTTGTTCTGTGTTTCCATATGTTATAGATATATTCTTTCAGTTTTCGCAAGTTTGTAGCAAAAAGAGTACATTTTAGATTTATTTTTTCAGTTTTCGCAATGTTGTAACAAAAAGAGTAGTACTTTGTAGATTTATTTTTTCAGTTTTCGCAATGTTGTAGCAAAAAGAGCTTAAATAGTTAAGTTCCTAAAATTTTCTTCTGCGTGTTTCAAAAATCAAATAGTTTTCCACGGCATGATAAATTCCTTATTTCAGTGTCACCAACTGTACTCAGTACACGATGAAAACCCGCTTCTTTCATTTCATTTTCTCATCCTCACAAAAAACAATCAAGTTCTCAACTTCCTTCTGCACTAGCTAGCAACGACGGTACAAAACTCTTCATATTGTTATGCAGGAAAGTTTTTGGCGGTTCCTTGAAATCCATCAGCCTGAAGATTGATACCATAAAGAGATGTGGACAAGGATATTTTAAGCTTTTAATTTTATGTGTTTCCGTATATTTTTTCAGTTTTCGCAATGTTGTAACAAAAAGAGTATGTTGTAGATTTATAGTTTTGCAGTTTTCGCAATGCTGTAACAAAAAGAGTATGTTGTAGATTTATATTTTTGCAGTTTTCGCAATATTGTAGAGCAAAGAGATTGTGTAACTGGTTGCGCAATAGAAATGTTTGGTACATGAACCTGCGATGGACTGGAGACACACCACTTGATAATTGAAAGCTATAGAACATATGACTGCGTATTTGTGTCAGTGTTCTTTTAAAGTTATATATGAACCATTGAAAAACTTCAAGGAATTTTATATATGCCTTTCATGATTTACTCAGTGACAAAGAGTATCCGTTCTAAATGTTTGTATTGGCTGCAAGAACCTTATGTGAAGGTAGAGCAAAATAGTTGCATAAAAATAGTCTTAACAATCTAACAATCTGTTTAATTGCAGACAGTTGTTTGAGGGGAGCACCTTCAGAACTATCAGCTGGATTCTAATTAGCATCAAGACAGTCGATTAGGTAAGCCTCGCAGTCATGCAAGTAATCAAACTTTATCTGCTGCTTCTTCTATCATGAGTTGCAAATGTTATGTCATAGTCATTACAATCTCCCTTGCTGTCTTGGCTCTTGCAGCTCATGAAACAATTTTTTCTCTCCATGATGTCTCTTATAAGCCTTATTTGTTAAGTATGATCAACTGATTCATTTATTCGACTTTTTTAATGAAAAAATTTGTCGAATCAAGTTCCCTTCAAGTTTTCCTACTATATATGCACTTGCAATGACTTCCATGTTGTGGCACCTTGAAACAGACTACTGAAGATATTCAGAGTTGTCACACTCTAAGGGTCAGCCAGCACAATCACTTACCACTTTTTCCAGCCGTCGTACAATGACCCGGAGGGAACTTTCTAAGGAAACTACAGTGAACTAAGTCAAGAGTTGACTTCTGCAGGTAATTTCACTCCAAGTACTCAGCTGATATCAGACTTTTCTATTTCCAATAATATCTTATTAGTATTTACTTGAATATTAAAAGTCAAATTAAGTATCTGGTACATATGTCATTCTCTTATGTAGTATGTGTGTGGTTTTTATTGGCCAGTTTAGTCCCATTTTCTTTCCTCCATATATACAACTGTGAAACATTCAAATGATGCAGCACAACTGCACATAACCAGGCTTTTGTGGTGCTCAGCTTTGAAGAAACCTTGAATTGTTATTCTGTTGGGATCCCTTAATCTGTTTCATTGTTCTTGAGAAAAAACAAGAAGAATGTCTGAGGGTGCAAACTACGCCTTCAAGAATGTAAGTCCCGTTCCATCTGAAAATCTATGCATAAGATTCTGACATACAAGATCTTGTTTTGGAGATGTTCTCACAAGAAACGGTTGCATCATCTGGTGTGATTTGCATTTTTAGATTCATATATATTTTGTTTCAGAACATGTGGCGAACACATGAACTCTTTCTGTCGTGTTGGTCACTCTCGTCCTATATTGCTCGTTAAGTTACTGATTATTCTTTCCATTTCAAGAATTTCTTGATGATGTTTAAGTACTTTGCCGATTCAAAAACAAACTTTTTCTGTGAGAGTATATGAATTGTTTAGAACTAGAACAAATCAGTTTTGGGCATTAATTATAGGCAGATAAGCTAGGAAGGTTATGTTTTTTTATGTTATCTTGTGGTTAATAATTTTTATATTTGGGTTGAGTCAATGCAATGAAACATAATCCTTTCGATCTCTTCCATGCACGTTGCTGTGTAAGTATGCGATTCTATTGGCCTGTTGACTCCGATTTTCTTGAGGCTATAGGAATTTATATTTTACACTATGCATGCCAGGTAAGTTCAAAATATGAATACTAGCTTGAAACACTTATTCTGTTGTACTGTTTCTGAGAAATAAAAAAAAAGAATGGCTACTGAAAGGCATATTCAGAGCAAAATATACACTTTCAGAAATGTAAGATTTTTCAAAGGTTCATTAGGCCAATGTATTTATGTATGAAATGCTAAAACTTTGCATATGTTCATATATCTTTCCTTGAATTTTGCTCACTCTGTGACTTATTGCATATAGCTGTATTTTCTGTGAGTATTTGCTAACTTTCATTGCGTCTATTTATTTCAATTTCTTGCAACGCCAATGGCAGGCGGATGAGAAATCAGCAGAAGAGAGGGCAATCGACGAGTGGATTCCAATTGGTTCCACGAGCAATGTGAAATGGTGGTACTCAGCTTTTCACAATGTTACCGCTATGGTTGGTGCTGGACTCCTTGGTTTCCCTTACGCCATGGCCGAACTTGGATGGTAACAAATTTACTTGCAGACGAAAGATTTATTGTTAATTAACAGTAACATATTTGCTACAGAGTTTGCTAAACTACTGAATCAGCTCTATACCTTAATTATCAGATGTAAAATTCAACTACAGACATTACCAGATTGTTAAACTTAGACATGCCACAGTTAAAAGGTCGATTTGAACAATTTCTATGTGGTAGGCGGTTGATATCCTTGCTCGTGTTTATCAGGGGGGCTGGAGTAACAATAATGGTCCTGTCATGGATCATCACTCTCTACACACTGTGGCAAATGGTTGAGATGCACGAAATAGTTCCAGGGAAGCGTTTTGACAGGTATCACGAGCTTGGACAGCACGCTTTTGGCGAAAAACTGGGGCTGTGGATCGTAGTACCTCAACAGATCATCGTTGAAGTTGGGGTGGACATAGTTTACATGATTACCGGAGGACAATGTCTGCAGAAGTTCCATGATTTGGTGTGTGAAGATTGCAAAAAGATCAAAGGTACCTATTTTATCATGATATTCAGCTCCATTCACTTTGTTCTGTCTCAACTTCCCAACTTCAGCTCAATATCCGGAATATCTCTAGCAGCAGCCGTCATGTCCTTGAGGTACCACTAAATTGCTTTGTTCATCGAACTGCTAGATGTAAAAATCCGAACTTTTGTTTTGATAAGTTCCAGAAAAGTTTAAAAACTTCTTGTGGTGATCAATGTGTTTTTTCCACGCAGTTACTCCACGATCATTTGGGCAGCCTCAGTAGACAAGGGCGTGCAACCTGACGTACAATATGGCAACAAAGACAAGACTACAGCTGATACAGTATTCGGCTTCTTCAGTGCAATGGGAGCAGTAGCCTTTGCCTATGCTGGTCACAATGTAGTATTGGAGATTCAATCTACTATGCCTTCTACACCAAATAGCCCTTCTAAGAAACCCATGTGGAAGGGCGTTGTGGTTGCTTATATAATTGTTGCGGTGTGTTATTTCCCAGTTGCTTTTATCGGCTACTGGGTGTTTGGTAACAGCGTGGATCCAAATGTTCTGATAACGTTACAGAAACCTAAATGGCTCATTGCCATGGCGAACATGTTCGTTGTAGTCCATCTGATTGGGAGCTATCAGGTGAGCAAGTATATATCTGCAAATGCTGATCATAAAAGCTGTTCTGTAAACATAAATATTCAACAGTTTCATTTCGGTTTATGAAGATCTATGCATTGCCAATTTACGACATGATGGAGACCGTGCTGGTAAGGAAGCTGAAATTCAAGCCAAGCTGGTATTTGCGATTTGTGTCAAGGAACAGCTATGTTGGTATGTTAGCATTCTTTCGAATTTCTTATACTTTTCAAGCAGTGGATTTTCTATATCATCATTTACGTGTTTTTGAGTTCGCCCCACAATTAGAACACAGGTTCTCCATATGCTGATTCAAAGCTTGTACTTGATCTTGATAACAGCATTTACAATGTTTGTCGCGATCACTTTTCCCTTCTTCGATGGGCTCCTTGGATTCTTCGGAGGATTTGCTTTCGCCCCTACCACATACTATGTAAGTTACCACTAGTCTTCTAGATGCATCATTCACAACAACATTAAACATAAACTGCCTGCAGAACTACTTCAAACACACTTCTTATGTTGGCTTTTCGAGTTTACAAGCTGAAAATGATTGCGAAAACTTGAACATTTTCGCCTCATTCGCCTAACCTATGTCCTTTTAACATCTATCTTCAGCTTCCATGTGTGATTTGGCTTGCCATCTACAAACCCAGGAGATTCAGCCTGTCTTGGTTCACTAACTGGGTATATATATATGCACCAGTTAATTACAACTTCAATTGTCACATTGTGAAGATTGTAAACTAAAACAATTTTTTGATTGATTGTTGTATTTGGCCTGTTGAAATTTCAGATTTGCATAATACTTGGAGTACTACTCATGGTCATTGCACCCATTGGAGGGTTGCGTCAAATTATCCTCCGAGCCAAGGATTACAATTTTTACTCATGAAAACGCGTAAATTACAGTTTTTGCTCGAGCCGAAAACCTCTAGATTGTCTTGTAAAGCGTATCACGGTGTTATCAGAACTTTTTTTTTTCTAATAGTAGAGACAAGATGTACATTTGAAAGTTGAAACTCTGTATATAAGTTGGGATACTATCATAAATGTACAGTATATATGTCTTGTTTAATCAAATTTCGGAGTTTTTGGCCATTTAACCCCCTGTATTTTACATAAAATGCCGATTGACCTCTTGTATTATTTTAATAGGCAATTTACCCCCCTGTGTTTTCTGGAAAGGTGCCACTCGCTCCCTGTATTAAATTTCCACTAACTTTTGACGGATTACCCCCTTCTATTATACATAAAAGGCGGATTACCACCTTGTGTTTAATATAAAAGACGGATTAGCTCATTTCTATT
>JAYMSL010002892.1:0-13419 GCA_036897195.1 Plantago coronopus | reverse complement strand
ATCGTTAAGTTTTGGAAAACTCGAGCTCGACTCGTCGAGCTTTTCTGGCTCGACTCGTTAGCTCGACTCGTGAGCTCGAATAGTTAGCTCGACTCGTTAGCTCGACTCGCGAGCTCGAATCGTTAGCTCGACTCGGAGCTCGACTCGTTAGCTCTACTCGCGAGCTCGAATCGTTAGCTCGACTCGTGAGCTCGACTCGTTAGCTCGAAAGCTCGCCTCGAAACTCGATTTTCAGATCAAATTTGGGGAAAAAACACGATAAAATAGAAGAGTAAAAAAATGGGAAAGGTACGAGGTGGAATACTACATAGAAACAAAGTAAAACTATAACCGAAGAAGGAATTCTCTAAAAAGAGCAGTGTTATCTCCCGGCTTGTAGAATTAGTACAATACTTATGTTGCTAACATTCATTTTTTTTTAATAAAATAAATAAAAAAGGAATCCCTTATTCACAGAAAAGCTTAGCTGAATTGAGTTGAACTGAGCTGAACTGAGCTGAACTGAGGTGAACTGAGCTGAACAGAGCTGAATTGAACATAGCTGAACTGAGGTGAGCTGAATTGGGGTGAACTGAGTTGAACTGAACTGAGTTGAACTGAGCTGAGATGAGCTGAACTGAGCTGAACTTAGCTGAATTGAGCTGAACTGAGCTGAACATAGCTTAATTGTTTTTATTATTAATAGTAATAATATTAATAATAATCATAATTATAATTAATACTAATTATAATCATTATTATTGTTATTACTACTAATTATTATTATTGCATTCATATCTATTATTATTATTATTATAACAAAAATAAAAATAAAATTAAGTTAAGTTAACTGAACTGAACTGAACTCCAATGCAGGGACCTGAACTGAACTGAATTTAATGAACCTGAACTGAACTGAACTTAATGAACCTGAACTGAACTGAACACAACTGAAATTAAGTTGAATTGAACATGACCTTATATCTCTAAGGCTCTGTTCTTTTCAGCTGAGGATTTCGGAACTGAACTGAACTAAACTTAATGGATCTGAAGTGAAGTACAAATTTGAACTAACCAAATCCGAATAGATCTGAACTGAACGGAATGGATCTGAACTTAAGTTGAAAATAACAGAGCCTAACTTGAACATCAGAAGCTTTTGTCCCTTTAATATTCTTTTAAATTACTATTTAGTTATCTATCATTTCAAACTATCTATTAAAGAATTAGGTGTTGGTACACGAGTTTATTGATATAATTATGTTGGAAATACATTTTAATGTAACAAGACGACTCTTTTGACTTTTGAACACATACTCATATTATTTTTTTAAGCAGCAAAACGAGGATCAATAATGGTTCCAAATTTTCCCCCGAGATGACTCGAACTCTTGACATAATTAGGGGTGAAGTATATTACCAACTGAGCTGCACTTCGTTGTATCTTTTTATTCCTCTTATTTTATGTCACTCTTTATATTTTATTAAAGCCAAAATTATGCCGTGACAACGCCACGGGTTATATCTAGTCTTTTAATAAGCTTGCTTAGTTAGTCTATCAATTTATAAATTAGCTGATTGATAAACTAGACGTTTACATAGTCACGTAATAAAGTTATTTCTAGTTAAATAGTCAAATAAGTTTTTCAAACTTATAAATTAGCTGATAAACTAATGTTAAAAAAAGAGAAAAAAAAGTTTAATTTCTAATTGATTTGATTAAGATATTTTTTATTATAAAAATCTTCTATTAATCTTCCAAATATCCCAAAACTTTATAATAATATGTTTCTTTTTAGTTAGAATAAATTAATTATAATAATGTGATATAAGTACTAAAGTACACATAAACCCTGCTTCAAAACCTAGACAGGAGTTCATCGCCACCCTCCTCCTCCTCCTTCAACCCGTCTCCTTCTCCTTCAACCCATCCGTTCGATTCATGCGTCATAAATCTAAATTTGCAGCCGAAGACCCGACCTGCAAGATGTTTAGATTGTATAAGTGTAATTCGATTGAATGGAAACCTTCCGCCGTCGTTGCTCTAGCCACCAGCGGTGACGGTTCTAAGGTAGCCGCTGCCCGAGGAGACGGGTCTCTCGAGATTTGGCTCGCCTCCCCGGGTTCCGTCGGGTGGCACTGTCAGCTCGTAAGTATTATTATTAGTTTGGTTTAATTTTGTGATATTCTATCTGAATTGGTACTAATTTGCTGATATGTTTGTCTAATTGATGTAGACAATACACGGGGAAGTTGATTCCACCGCGACCTCGCTGGTGTGGTGTAAGTCGGGGCGGAGAAACGGGCAGCTGGGTCGCTTGTTTTCTTCCAGTATAGATGGGTCGGTTTATGAGTGGGATTTGTTTGATCTTACACAAAAGGTGGGTAAACCCTTAACAAAATGTTCAGCTAATCGTTTTAAAGCGTCATTGCATTATTTTTTATAATCGTTTTAACCGAAGTGATATGTTTTAATTGTTATGGGTTTGTTTTGCCCAATATACAACTGAGCTGCTGTGAGAGAAATTGTTATTCTCTGTGTATTGCACTTGTTCGGTTTTATCCTGCATACCTGGTAGAAATGCACATTGAGCTAGTGAGATTGTAAGTGTAAGTCTTATATGTATTGCACTTAATTTTTAACTGCATACACTGATAACTAGTACTATAATTTATTTTTAGCACTCGCAGAATGTTGTCTAGTGAGTGCTGTGAAGGGACTTTTAATTCTATATGTATTGCACAAAGTTGATTTTATCCTGCCTATTATATAAAGCACATGCTTGTCTTTTGGCACGTGCACAATGTTGCCTGATGAGATGCTGTGAGAGATATTGTGAGGATTTTTAGGTATTGAACTCTGTTCATTTGTTCGGCATACATTGACAAAAAACATATGTTTGTATTGTTCGCACCTGTGACATTTATATGTCGTAAGAGGCATAACAGGTCGTCAGATTGCAAAAGAAGTGTTTATGATGATACTGACGGACTACCACTCTTGTGCCGTGTACTATATTACAGAAGGTTCTGGATTCCATCAACGTCTCTATATGGCAGATTGCAGTACAACCCTCTGATGATTTGCAAAGCAACTCAGACCCAGAAGCCAAATCTCATCAGAATGGTCATGCTAGTCCTTCACTTCAAAGTGACATTGATGAGGTGGAGAGCAGCAGTGAAGATGAAGATGATAGTAAAGCAGTTCAGCTGCTTGATGAAAATAATACGAGGAGCACCCGCCTCGCAATTGCATGCGACGATGGTTGTGTGCGGATATACACCATTCATGATGATGATGATAATCTTACTTACTCTAGAACTCTACCGAGGGTCAGCGGTGAGCTAGCTTCCCTTCTAATATTTCTTCTTTCTTTTGTCTTTTTAATTAGTCCAGTCAAAGTGATAAAGCTGCTATTTGCAGGTCGCACATTGAGCGTAGCATGGAGTCCAGATGCTAGTAGGATTTATTCAGGGAGTAGTGACGGGTATGTTGTGGTTTTTCATGGATATACTTTCTATAAACTTATATCTATATATGATAGAATCTCGGCACTTGTATAGAATACTGCAATACTTGCTCAAGCATAGAATTTTAGTTTATGCATTATTCCTTAATCTCATTTGTCAATATTATAACTTAGGTATATAAGATGCTGGGATGCCAAATTAGCGCATGAGATTTACAGAATAACTGTCGGGCCTGGAGGCCTGGGCAGTGGAAGCGATCTCTGCATATGGTCATTACTTGCATTGAGGTATGGTAATCATTAGCTTTTCAGTACGCGGTTGGTATCATGTGATAGAAGCTGTGTGTTTTGTGGACTGGATTATTAATATTGCGTTTGTTGGTTTCAGAGGCGGTGATGTTGTTAGTGGTGACAGTTCTGGTTGTGTGCAGTTCTGGGATGGTCGATTTGGTACTCTTTTGCAAGCTCATTCTTATCACAAGGGTGATGTGAATGCACTAGTTGCATCGCCTAATCATAATAGAGTGTTCTCTGCGGGTTCTGATGGTCAGGTAGTTCGTGCTTCATTTTGCTGTATTAGCTCCATCTACGGTATTAGTAATAAATTTACGTCGGTTAATTTTCTGTTTTAGTAAAACAAGTTCTAGTTGCAGAAATCTTTTATATTTTTAAATATTTTGAGATGTGGCCACTATAAGTTTCCATCTCTTTCTCCATTACCCTGATTACTTCAACTTTGTTGATTTGTTAGATACTTCTGCGTTCTTCATCTGACCATAGTGGGTAATGACCTCTTTGTTTAGTTGTGGGAAGAATTAAGTTACCATGTGCTTCTGAGATAACAAAGAATGAAATCTTAACTTGCTAAAGCTCTAATCAATGGAATCTTAATTTCTTTGCATAAGCAGTAACCTGAGGCATGCGATGCATAGAACAAAGCTACGGAAGTGAGTGCCATTTTGTTAAGTGAGTGATTGATGAAACCTATTCAATTTGAGACTTGACTGTAGTGAATATTTATTTTCTTTAATCAATAAAGCTAATTTGAGTATGAAACGAGATTAGATTGTTAAGCGCAGTGGGGGCATCCGAATACTTAGTATGTGTAAATTTTGACGAGGTTTTACCATTTGAGGACTTGTGATTCTAAAAAGTTGCTATTACTTTTTATTGTGTGAGAGAATTGGAACTAATTAAATGTCCATGGGGTTTAGTGTCAGATATTGAATATCTTTGGTGTAAGATGTTATTCTCGTTTCAAATTATTCGAAGTACAATTTCACCTATTTCTCACTTCTTCCTTTTAGGAAGAGTATTTCATCACTTTTATGATAATTTTATGCTCTTGTAGGTTGCATTGTATAAACTTTCTGGTGCTGAAAGTGGTTCTACTGAAGCAAACCTCCTTTCTGGTGGTTCCATGAAGAAATGGATCTATGTACCGCTGTCTTCTAAAACTCACACTCATGATGTGAGGGCACTGACGATCGCTGTGCCTATCAGCCATGAAGGTTTGTCTTTTTTCTTGCTTTTCCCTAACCTTTTATTTTGTGTTTAAAGGTCCTTTCTTTCTATTTTTTATAACCTTATTTCCAAAGCTTTGTGTCTTCCTGGAGTGCAACTTACTATATTATATTCCTGTCAGCAGATTTGCCGCCGGACGAAAAGGTTAAAAGATTACGTGGCAAGGCGAAGCCCTTAGAGTCTAGTTACCATAAGTGGGCTCATTTAGGCGTTCCTATGCTCATTTCAGGAGGTGATGATACTAAGCTATTTGCATACCCCGTAAGGGAATTTACCAAATTCAGTCCACATGATATATGCCCTGCACCACAGAGAATGCCCATGCAGCTTGTATCAGAACCAGTATCCAATCAGCGTGCACTGCTTTTAATTCAGGCTACTCAATCGGTGGATATTTTTTGTGTTAGCGTGAAAAACAGTGCTGCATCTGAGATGAGTCCTGGCCCATCTGGTGGGGTTGCAACCCCTGAGTTAGCTGCTCGTGTTAGATGCAAGAGGAAGATCATATGCAGCGCGATTTCTTCATCAGGCTTATCACTTTCCTATTCCGATAATTTCAAACCTGTGCTATTTGAATTTGAGATAAGTAAATCTAGCAAAAAGTCATGGAAACTGAATAAAAGGAAGCTGCCACCGGGAATACCATATGCCCATTCCATGATTTATAGTACTGATTCGACACAGTTAATATTAGCCGGGTGTGATAGAAGGATATATGTAAGTCGTCCTTCTATTTTTTTTTTCTATACGCTTGCCATTTCTTTCCTCAATTCCTGGTAAAAAAAGAGTTCAGCATGCATTTATATGTGGTACAACCCCTTTCCTTACCAACCACCATACACACCACATAAATGTTGTAAATAAAGGCAAGAGGGAGGAAAAACCATAAAATCTTGACCAAGCTGTTTTCTCTTGTTTGCTGCATGAAACAATTATTTTTGGGTTTTCCTAATATGTGCATCATAAAGCTGCATATTTCTCATTTACATGCTTTGGTTATGAGCTTCATTAGGTAAAAAGTTTAAGATAAAAATGTTACCATGATATCAAATAACAATAAACTTGATATATAACATTGAATCTGGTAGAATTACCCTCTCTCTGACCACAACTAATGAAATTCTGAATATTGGACTCATGTCTTCCTTGTTCAATTACACACTAGGCCTGCATTTTTTAAACATGTATACTTTCTTTACAGGTGGTAGATGTAAGGAGTTTAGAGTTGGTTCATACCTTCACTCCGTCTCGCCGTGAAGAGAGTGATGATTTGCCACCTAGTGAACCTCCAATTACAAAAATGTTTACAAGTATTGACGGTCAGTGGCTAGCTGCCATCAACTGCTTTGGGGATGTGTATGTTTTCAATCTGGAGACATTAAGGTAGGGTTAATTTCTGTTTGTTATTTTGATATTAATACAATTAAGTTAGTTTGGGTATGGGATTAATTTATCTAAGCTTCTTTGCATTGTTGTGCTCCAAGTTTGCCCTTTCTGGTGGTAATTAAAGAATCTCATGATATAAAATGTGATTTGGTTGCAGGCAACACTGGTTTGTATCAAGATTGGATGGGGCCTCTGTTACTGCTGCTGGTTTCTCTCCTCAAAACAGCAACATTCTCATTGTGTCAACTTCCTCAAACCACGTTTATGCCTTGGATGTAGATGCCAAAAAGTTTGGTGATTGGTCCATGGAGCATACCTATACTCTGCCTATGAGATATCGAGAATTTACTGGAGGAGTTACTGGACTTTCTTTCCAGCCATCTTCAAGTTCATCACATGTTATTATATATGGTCCCAGGTAATAGATCTTCTTGTGTGTTTGCTATATGGTCTGTTTTTGGAGTTAGTTGAGAAAAACTGAAAGTAAATGGATGATAGAACATGCATTTTGAGTTAGTTGACCTGGGGTTTTTCTGGAACCTCTTGCGTGCAAGATTCAAATGATTTTTTACACTTCAATAACAACTATCACCATTTGACTGGACGGGATATGGTCTACAGAAAGGAGTAGAGTCACCGCTTCATAGGTTTAAGGATCTTTCACTGTTTGTATGGTAATTCCGTGAGTCTCTGATTATATGATATGAGTGATCCATGAGAATACTCGGCAGATCCAGCACTTTTTTGTTGCCATTATTCTACATCTGTTTAGTCGGCCTTTTCTGGATTAAATTACACATGCTTTCTTCTCTGTAGCTGATGTCTCAATAGAAGCTTTAACATTTCTTCTCTTGCCAGGTCACTTTGCTTGGTTGATTTTGGGAAGCCTGTTGATAGAGACACTGATATAGATCTGCCAAATGGTAATGGGTTGGCGAAGAAGCCCCACAGCAATGGAGGACTAAAACGCAAACGGGAATTAGAAGGGAAACATACTAGAAAGAACTTTGATATGCAAGGTCGCAGAGATCCTGTTCTATTTGTCGACTATCTCTCTAAGAACTCCCTCTTGGTTGTAGAAAAGCCATGGCCACAAGTCCTTAAAACCTTAGATACTCAGCCTGTCCACAAACATATTTATGGAACATAATTAAGCTAATTACTGGTGAGCTTATTGCAGTCTCTCGGAAGGTACAAACAGTGCCTTCCATCAAATTTTGCTCTTACTGTCGGGCTACTTCGAGATCCCTGTAGGGGTTGGGATGCAGGTTAGGTAAAACTGTCTTGACCATGTTATGCAACACATTTCTTGATAACTCTGTTGTACAAGTTTTAGCTATTCAGGTTTCAATGTACCTTTAAAATTTGTTTGGAACTGTTTTATCATATTTTGAATCTTTGTATAGTAAGTAGACTACATTCTTTTCGTCTAATTTCGTTGAGATATTTACGGTTATGTATGCAGTTATCCTGTTGGTAGTCGAGTTGATGTGCATTGTATGTTTATTCTAAGGTTGCGTTTACATTAAATGTGCTTCTCCAACCACATGTTGTAGCAAAGAATGAGTCCGTTTTCTAGTGGTTGAGATATCATCCGCCTCTTTCGCGTGGCTTAGGCGGTTCATTAATGCTTATAAGGTGTCATAATCTTCACTAGAATCTGTAGTACATGGCATAGGTGAAAAGCATTAAATCCATATAAACCAGACACGTTCATAATGTGTTGTGATGTTGACAAGAAGAATTCCATAGGTGCACTTGGGTGTAGGTCAAAATTACTCGTACGTACCTCTAGAGCCTCTGGAGTGTGGAGTGTGGACATAGCAAGTGAACCCACTTTGCATATGGTTCTGTTCCGCTCCTCTTTGGTCCATTTTTCATCACATGACTAACTCTTGGTTGAGATGTTGGTCACAAATCAATATTCTGAACGTTTTATCTTCACTTATTATGCATGCACGACCGCACGGAATTTTTTCGCATAGGATCACCTATAATAAGATTATTCAAAATCAAAGACGTTTAATTTTAGAGTTTCCGTGGATATATTTGTGAAAATAAATGTGGATTCTGTTGGTAAGATTGGTAAGATGACCTATTTAGTCTATCTGAAACTTTGAGTTTTATATTCACATTGCCTTAAATCGCGCGACGTTCTAGTTGCGCTTTTTATCTCGACTTCAAACCAATCATTCGAATGATGTAAGTTTTTCTTTCTTTTTTAAGATGGCGCAACTCCGATACCATTTGTAACATCATGCCTATTATCGCCAGATCCTTACATAATTGACCTGTAATTTTAAATCCTAACTTTGTTCTGATCTCAATAGTTATCATACACACCCTTGTGTTGTGATTGAATTCCATTCCATAAGATATCATCTTAGATCCTCCATCTTCTTTTCATAATATAATTATCTAATTTACACATAATCTATTATACTATCTTATTAGATGTAAATGTGATCATAATATTGCCACCATGACATACGTGATTCATAAACGCGTCACACCCGTTCCCTTGTAACATTTGAAAATTCTTTTCACTTTCTTAATTTACTTTTTCTCCGAATAAATTAAAGTTCGAAATTACACGAATTATTCTGCACATTTTAAATATGTCCACCCAGTATAATATTGCATTTCCACACTAATACTGCATTTTATAAGTTACTCTAGCTACTGGCAACTAGGGCGTGGATTAATTTTATGTTTTAATTCCAACTTTCTCTAATCTTTGTCTAGTTTTCAATAATGAATATAACTTGACCATATAACTAAGGGGCAGCCTATAACTAAGTACCCGACAATTGAGTCTCCGTTGTGTGTATAAAATAATATCAGGAAGATTCCTTCACCTGGGATCTGTAAATTTACCATAAAGTCCGGATATTGAATTTTGTTTGCAAGTGCACACTTGTACTTTTTATTATTTCTTGATTAATCCCTTTTAGAGTAATCACTACTAGTAATTGGCACCTTTTCCTTTTCATGCCTATCTTTTTTTACACTATTTTCCTCAAAACAGTGGGAGTTTAGGTGGATATATATAGTATAGATTAAAATAATAGTCGGCTAATTAAAAGATTTGGACTACTAGTGATTTTGTTGGTACATCATAATCATGGTTTTCTTTAATTTAATCAATGGATATTATCAAGTCAATTCAAGCTGAAACTGATGGTAGTACTTGGAGAAGCCAACTTCCCATACTACACTATGAGGTGGCATACCACTCTGGTTTCTGGTTTCGTCAAAACTAATCAATAAAATAACTGATTAGATTGTCGGTAGCTGATAAGTTAGCGTTTTACCTATACGTAGAACTGTTTACATGTGATTAACAAAAGTGAAATGTTTGAATAGATAGAATAAGATACGTACGTGGAGGTTTGTGTTTGAAAGATTGGAGGAGATGATTAAGAAAATAATAAAATGAAATGTTTTTGGTGGCTTTTGAAATTGTTGGTGGTGTGTCTACGAGGACTGCACGTGTGTGCATTGATTTATCCAATAATTGAAACCACGAAGAAAAAAGAAAGAAAGAAAAGAAAAGAAAGAATAATTGGAGGCCTAACTCTTTGTTTTCTTTAACATAATGTCGACAAATATTTCTATCAACATGGGACAAACCTTTGACTAGTTAGAAAGCAACCACTTTTAATATTCATCATCTTATATTCATCATATTCACTTGCTATGTCACAAGATTTGGTTGGAGTGGAATATTACTCTCGCATATTTGAGTATTTACGTTTGAAAGATGAGACTGAAATAACAAATGTGTCTCGTAAAACTAATCTTATAGAAACCGGCCTCATCACAAAACTATTCCTAGAGATAGCCCTCGTGCAAGCCATTCCGATCCGTCTCTACCTTTGTGAATTTTCTAGAAAAAGTCCTTTTAGAGATGTTTGTGTTGAAACAATACATGTGTAGATTTTAGAGCATGATCCGCACAATAACAACAATAAAGTTTCATCATAACATGGTGCTTGTTCGGTTGTTCCTTCCTTTATTTCCTTCCTTTATCTAAAAGGTTTTCATTAACTTCATGTTTCAGATGTCGTCTCACCATTGAATGGGTGACATGAACTTTTTTCCGGATGCAAGAA
Source organism: Plantago coronopus (assembly GCA_036897195.1). NCBI lineage: Eukaryota > Viridiplantae > Streptophyta > Magnoliopsida > Lamiales > Plantaginaceae > Plantago > Plantago coronopus. The sequence continues at coordinate 2,945 of JAYMSL010002892.1, read as the reverse complement.
TACCATCAAGAACACGAGTTGGAACAGTCTTTGTATATACCGGCCACAAAACTACATAATTCTTACGGGATCCACTAGACCTCTTTTATCTCTGAGAGTTTTTATATTGAAACAACACATGTGTAAGTTTTAAACAATGAATTGCGTAATAAAAACAATAAAGTTTCACAATAACATGGGTCTTGTCTCCTTCTTCAAAAATCTTTTTGAGTAGAATGGTGCTACTCATTGCTACATGATTTGTAGAGCAAAAGGTGAAATCTTGATTGATGGATACCTGCACTTGCATCCTTCAATATACATGGAAGATGTAACATGAGTTGTTTAGACCTAGCTGCAACTTGCTGAGGTGACTCTTATGGTAAAAATCTTACAAGTGGAATCTTTCACATTTTACACTCTCAAAAGAACTTAAAAAATTGGAATCTACAAAACTAAGATAAATAATTATTCCTCATTTTCCTTCGAAGTGACTCGAATTCCCGACTTATTAATTAGAGGAGAAATGTATTACCAACTCAACGACAATTATTAGTATTTATTACTACATAATATCTAGAATTATTAGTAGAAGTAGTACCATGAAGTGAGATATATTGTTACAAGTAAGGACACATAGCTGGGATCTCTTGTCCTTTTCCTAAAATCACCCTCCTCATTCCCCAAGATATGGGCTTCAAAATTCTAAGGATGGAAAGGGCTCCATTACTCATTTGGAACAAAATTCAATAATTGCACGAATTACATTATTTTCACATAAACATACATTGGGATCACAAATATTGTATATATAGCTACCTTCTTACCAAAGTAGCTGTCATAAGTGGTGAGATGTCCCTTTTCCCTTCTCATTGCTGGCCAAAATGCTAGAATACACTGAGGTTGTGGCATCAATTCACTCGTTCAAACTTCGCCATTCGATTGAGACTCATACGCGTGATATAGTGTTTGTAATCGCATAAATTAATAGTATTTGAAACTATTAATCATCTTCTTACATCTTGAACAAACATGTAAGTATTAAATGATACGTTTAGAGTGGGACGGAGAATACAGGATGAAGTGTACTTGTATTCTAATGATTTACCTACATTTGTCGTCGGAGCAAGGAGTAGTATAATCAAACAACTTTATGATCCCATATGAAATTAATAACTTCTTGGCTAGCTAGGCTGGCAAATAGCCATTAGTGGCAATCTGTGACCACTTATTTCCCTTTGTTCTTGGCTTTGTTTGCTTTATTTTGCCTTCTTTTATTAATGACAAGAGTGCACAAAATGTTCATATCATGTGCCTGTTTTCTAAAGCACCAGCATTTTTATACTTGCTTCAGTAACTGGTGACCATCTTTTGCTGTTTATCCAACCTGTTTTCAAGTTCACACCAAATATTTTGCCAGTGTATTTCATTACCTTTGTGGCTGGACTCCATCTTCCAACTCCATCCATCGACCTGTGGACAATTTACGACCACATTGTATTCGAATTCGACGAGTACGACAGTAGGTGAAATGATCTAAATAGAGAGACTGGGACTGGCACAGCAGTTTATATATCTAAACTCTAACAGATTTTTTTTGAAGTTTTTGAATTGTTTTTTACATTTATGAGCTCATTCTCATATTGTTCCCTACTACATCGACAGGAGAAAAAATAACAGATAGAAAGATTAAAATAAAAACAGATAAAAAAGGGACAGAAACAAAGATATTCTAAATTTAACTGCCAATCTTCTTCTCTTTACTTGTGAGATTTCCCTCTCTTGAGCAGAATTGACAGAAAACATACTCTTCTGCTACTTCTTATTGCCTTTTTCTTCCCAGCAAACTGCCTGACAAGTTCCAAGATTCACTCATAAACACCAAAACTAGACTATTTTCACCAATTTCTTAACAAATAATTAAAAAATAATTAAAAAAATCCAGTAATAGTACTTACTTGATTTCCCTTTGGAGGAAGATTTGAACAATCCCATATGCTTCTTTGGCACAGATTCACTCTGAAATCCAATTAGATACCATGTTAACTATATAATTTTTTCCCAACAAAACTAAGCATGTAAAGTAATAGAATCCCATCACATCTAACACTCCGATACCATGGAAGAATCCCATTTCTTGCATCTCATCTCATGTACAAGTTCGAACTTGTGGAGAGAAACGTGGAATTAATCCATTTGTATTAATTCATTTGATTCTGACTTGAACAAAATATTATACCTCAAAGTGAGCAGCAGAATAGGCCTGTGAGTAACCAGGAACATGTTCCATGGCCTGACGATATTCGTTCTGCGCTGCATTGCCCTGAAATGAATTCATTCATAGAACAATCAATAATTGTTCCCATAAATCAGGTAAAAAGAAGGATTTTCGTGTTTTCGTGGACTTACTTGAGAGAAATCATAGGCAGGAGAGCTGGCAGTGTCATCAAGATACATGTTTTGTTGTTGCTTCTTGCTGCTTTTTGGCTCTTTTTTCTGTTTGTTCTTCTTCTTACCTTCTGGGACAGGAACGGGATTGGCATAGCCGTAGTAGTCGCTGGGAGGCGGTCCGGACGATGCATCGGAAACCATGGAAAGATCTTCATCTTCTTGATACTCATGGTTGACATGAGTTCTTCCCTTGTGATTGTTGTTGGCAGCAAAATATGGATCAGTTGAGTTTGATAGCTGATCCAAGTACATCGTCCAGCCGGATTCGCAACCGCTGCTGCATTCACTTGTTGATACATTCATGATTTTTATCAGAGAGAGTTGAAATGAAACTGAAAAATTAAAGAGATTACTTGAGAATGTTTGTGTAATAGTTAGTGTGTGGAGGTATTTATAGGAGAAGAGAAAGAATGGCCTAATGATATGAAACCAAAGAAATGACACTCAAATCCTAGACTATTTTTGTCCTTGGCTCTATCCTTTTGCTTAATTTTGTATATCTATTTCAAGAAGAA
>JAYMSL010002891.1:0-13421 GCA_036897195.1 Plantago coronopus | reverse complement strand
TCTTACTAACCATTGGATCTTGCACATAATTGGCTCACACAATGCTTGTGCTATGTGCTGATCCCTCTTAACAATCCATATCCCAATCATTAAGGATAAATTTTATAATTATTATCCAAACAAATGTTATTATCATATTATTAATATTAATATTAATTTCACACATTGAAACTATCACATGCTTCATAATTCGGCATCATCAAATCAAAGTGGAATCTATCAACTGATTTCATTGTCCAATGAATCTATCCATCATTCCATTGCACATCAAATAGAATGAATAAATTCAGTTCTGTTCAGTTATATTGTTTTAGATTCATTATGTTTTGTTCAGTATTATTTAGATTTATTTTGTTGAGTTTGTACTTTAAATAAAGATATTTAGGAAAATGTAGTCACCTCTTGATTGCTTATAGAGAGTGATTGAATGTAAATAATAAATACTTATAGAGAGCGATTGCTCTCACTTTCCTTACCCGATCCTTTTCAAAATTATTCGGAACACCATATATTTGGTGTGATATGAACCGAGTTTAGCAAAAGATCGATCAATTTTACTCATCACGAGTCATTAAGAAAAAAAAAGAAAGAAATTTAGGGCCGTTACTCGTTAGGGTTTCCAATGCGTTCGTAATAAAAACTATGTACATTTACTCTTTATTACTTTGTAAGCACCACTCTCATGATTTTATGAAAGATAACGTTTTGTCTGATACTTAATCCTATTCGAGTCATTATCAGAAATTATCAACAGAACTTCTACGTACGTACTGACAACTTTGATTTTATCTTTAGAGAAAATTTTAAAATACACTCGAACCTTTTCGGGTTTTTGCAGTTTACACTAAAACCTTTATTTTCCGGTAATCGACACTTGAACCTTTCAAATTTTTGGCAATCGACACTAAAACCTTTTGTATTAGTTAATAACTAAACATGACGAGGCTAGAAAACGCAACAAATCTCACGGACAACTTCTAATTTCCTTTCAACTCATATATGAGGAATGCTAAGAACAAATAAAATCTTTAAACCAAACAGAACTAAACAAATCCCACAGATGGAACCAATTTAGTCGCCAGATAATGAAGACAACGGCATTAAAACAAATGAACAAACAAAGAAAAAGACATTAATATGAAAACTATAAAAGGGAAAAAGCATTACAATTGTATAATTGAATGAATAATCATATGATTTACCAGAATTGTTAAAATTTGTTCAACGTTCGTGCAAATTGCCAAAAGTGTGAAAGGTTTAAGTGTTGATTACCAAAAATAAAAGGTTTTAGTGTAAACTGCAAATTAAAACTTCGAAAAGGTTTGAGTGTATTTTAAAATTTTCTCTTATTATTATATAATTTCAAACCCGTATATCGATGGTTGACATATATGAAGCCATATGTTGAATTATGACTAGCTTAGACTGAAACTGAATTGAAATTAATCACAAGATAAATGTCACAAGGTCACGAGTCATGACTAGCACGTCTAGGTTTGAATTTTGACGACCTAGTCCAAAATCTGAAATAATCACATGAGTCAATTCTTCTTCACTGTGCTTCACACAGCTGTACCTTGTTGCTTCACAGTGGTACATTTCGTTTTTCTTCTATTTGGTAAGCTAATAGTCTACTAACCAATACATACTTCACACCAAACTACTTGTGTAGATATCGTAGATCTTAGAGTTGGAGTAAAATGAAATTCATTCCTTTTGTGCCATTCTATCTCTATCTTCTTTTCTTCTCATAGCTAGCGGTGGAGCCCGCAACTGGTACTCTTCTTCGGATCAGGTAAACCCCGCGCACAGATATACTTACATAGCATGTGAACCACGTGATCAAACCGAATATAGGTTAAAATGCAACAGAAACCCTAAACGACTTAATCACAAATTAGTCTCATGTACGATTCAGAGTTATACCTTAGCGGATGCATAAGTTGGTTTAGGCCGCATAGAGTTATAACGTCGGTATAGACATATTTTGAGTTATAAAATGGTATAAAAGTAGTGTATAGGAGGAGTAGAGTAGTAGATTTGCAATATCAAGAAAAAAAAGTCACTCGTTAGATTCAAACTTGTGATCGAGACGAAGAAACTCTCCTCTAGATAAATCTTGTTGACATTCCGATGCAACTACCACTCTTTGAATGCGTATTAGGTAAACTTCTTTATGCACACACATAATAGTATGTAAATCGTTCCGGTATAAGAATTTTATCAATTATTTAAATTCTTTATATATTTTTAAACATTTCTTTTTCATATGTACTCAACCAAGTGGAAAGATCATGGTAAAAGTGTCACTTTACCTAAAGGCCAGGCCAGTTAGTATTCTTTGCTTTTACTCAAAACTTTGTTGTATTACTATTTTTTACATTAGGTCAAATATTTTAACTATAAAATATTATTTTTCTAAAAGTTTGGTCATTTTCTCATCCACAACAAGGTTGTTGTTGTGCATGCAGTGGATTTAAGTAGATGCCTTTTCTCCAACGGCAGCAGAGCATTCTTTTAACCTAGTGACCAACATCATCATTTTTGGTCACTTTTATAGCACACCGGTATCGTAAAAAACGTAATTTATAAAAGACGCGAAAAAATGAAGTGTATCAATGCTAAAAATATAATATATCGCTATATCGGTAATTATTTTAGTGTATAAGTGTCACGTATACTGTATACCAGTACTTATTCAGTGTATCAGTGTCCCACGACCCACGTACTGTATCATTACTTCGTTTTTCGTAAAATCCCGTTTTCCGTTACAACACATAGTTGGAAACATGATAATTTCGTTACAATTGAAGTCAACCCAATAGAGGTTTACAAATAAATTTCATTGTCCAAATCCCGATCCTCATCCAAGTTTCCTTTCAAACAACATCTTCAAAAACTCGAAATCAAACACAGTTTACGTGATTAAAATGAAACAAAACCCATAACAACTCAGCCTCCCAAAACACGATTAACATCATTCATACATATAATACTCGACTTAACCTTCAAATTCTCGAACTAATCTCAGCACAACATCGCAACGTAATTACGCAATAATTCACAGATGAGGGCCCGAGTGTTAGTCACTCGGGTCCCTCAGCAGAATGTGAGTGGAATTATGAAATAGACTAGAGGTTTGTATGATTCACCGTATAATTGTTGTTGGTTTCATAAATGCCACGTCCACGAGTAATAGACACCTTTACACACTCGATAATTCCGAATGCTACTTGACATTTGGAACCATCTTAACACTAATCCATTATTTAATTAAAACAAATAGTACTTCAGTTGGACTTTTGAAGCAATTAATATCACTCAGTGTGTTGTTTTAAGTTAACTACTATCTTAATCTTATCGAAAATGGATCTGTTTTCTACTTCAACTGTATGGTCTGCAAGTTCTTGTATGTATTTTATTAGTTGAGACAATCGATTTTGCTGAATTCACCTTAAAGTTCAGGTTTGTCAAGTCCAGTTCAATTTAGGTTGATTCAGTTCGGTGCAGTTTAGATGAATTAAGTTCAGTGCAGTTTAGTTGAGTTTAGGTCTGCATAATTCAAATCAGGGCCGGCCCTAGTATTTGGAGGCCCCGTGCGAAATTTATATAAATACTAGATTATAATCCTACAAACAAACAAAAAAACCAAAAAAATCAAATAAAAAGTTCTAAGCTGGGTTCAAACCCAGACCATGTCTTGATGGAGATTTTAAATCGTGTGTTGTGACCACTGGGAGAGATATATTTCAATCATATTATTCTGCACATTGCTATATATTTAAGAGAGGAATTTTTTTTTTGGCCCCGTCCCGAAAATTGGGCCCTGTGCGGTTGAACAGGCCGCACAGGGCCAGGGCCGGGCCTGATTCAAATTATAATTGGAATAATTAAGTCCAGTTAAGGTTCATTCAATTCGGCAGAGCCTCAAGTGTATGTTTGACACTTTCACTATTTTTACACCTCATGATCAATCTCATTAGTTTATAACTTATTTGAAAATAAGTTTGGTTGGTGATGCAAATACGACTGATATGGAAAACTACTCTGTGTAGCTTTTCGTGACCCAAATTCTAGTAAAACACAAATTTTTCCTATACAATAGGAAAGTGTTGTTTTTAACTTCCATCTATGATGGCATGTGCCCGAGTTTTTTTATAAACCAGGATCTTGGTGATTGAATCAGTTTTTTCCTGCCTTTCACAATACTGTTTCTTTCGTAAAATAATGATCATCTATCAGTTCCCACCTTATATGTTACTATCAGTCATATTATCAACTCGTTTTACTCACCCGTTCGCAGATATGCTGCACTTGACCTATAGTTTTCATTATGTAAGTGTGGAGATTTAGCCATTAGAGGACAAAAGGTAGTAATAGTATAGTAAGTGGACCTAATAAAAACTTGAATTAGATTCAAAGCATATGAAAAGGAAAAGAAAAGTTAATGAAAATTCGGGTATGCCATATTGAGAACATTTGTAAAAGTGATCGAAAATAAAGCTTTTTGGACCACTCACCCCAACATAAACACATGAAAGTCATAAGAGCCCTTGATAACAACTGCCTGCTCCTTTTTGCAAATCGCCCCTTTTCTTCTACTTTATAGTTCCACTTTCTTACTCCCCTTTTGCCCTCTAATTTTAATCATAATCTCTTAGAATTTAGTTGGATTTAACTTTCAAATGTACGAATCGCATGATATTCTTTTTAACTTAAATTCAATTCTATTTAGTTAAGTAAATGGACATGCTTACATCCAACGTATTAGTAGGTTTTAACTCAGTTAGGTAGTTTAAAGTTGTTTCGTCCAAGACCTTTAATTACCGGATTATGTAAAAGTAGAGTGGCACATTTTCAATTTGAAGAAATTGGTGTACAATTCAGAAGTAAGATCAAGTTATCATGGTAAAGCTTCGCTCAATTCGCCTAAAAAGCTCTAAACTGAACTAAATGGACATGAACTGAACTTATGTCAAATATAAATTTCAACTACGCGTTGAACTTAACATAACTAAATGGAGCAAACTGAACTGAACATAATAGAACTGAATACAGCTAAATTAAGGCACACTGAACAAACAAAGCATAAGACCTCACTTTTCAACCACCACTGGTTGTGACATCCGTCGTTGAGGGATCAAGTTAAGGTGGTGCAGTGGTAAGGTGCAGGGTATGGTGGTGAGAGGTCCCAGGTTCGATTCCCGGAGGTGGAGATTTATTTGGTGATATAAGGTTGGTATTGGTGTGGGGTATAAGGTTGGCATTGGGTTAGTGTAGGAGTAGGAGTAGGATTAGAATAAATTTGCCTCTTAAAAAAAAAAGACCTCACTCTTTTTTCTCTTGATCTCACATAGTTGTTGAACACAAGACTATTATTGCAGTAGATGAGAATGTATTTGTGCATCCCATGCTTCTTCTAAGTTCACCTTTCTCAAATTCACGGTAGTACACTTACCCGAAAGACACACAGACATGTACCGAATTCGAGTTAGGAATTCGGCACAATAATGATCAAGAATTCCTACAAAGAAAGAAAGGAGAAAGAAACCCACCACTTTGTCTATGATCACAAACTAATGGTAGCTATTTGCCAAGCCCCACAATGTTTTCTTATTGGCATGATCCCATGCCTGTAGGACATGAACACAAAGGTATAGCTAGCTAGTACTATCTTCGTCCAGTCAAACCCGTTTAATTCTGTTAATCGTTTTTTAATACAAAATATACTTAAATTATATTGTGAAATAAATTTTTAAAAAACATATTAAAATAGTTCGATATTTACATTATTTCTTAGATTTGATTAAGGAGTAATTTTTGTCTGAAAAAAGTCAATAAAACTGAGTGATGACTGAACAGAGGGAGTAGTATATGTTACAAAACAAAAGAATGAAAAAAGAAGATGGGAGTCATGCACATTATGACATGGTCCACGCCTAGCCAACACCCCATGTGTGAGATAGACCAATACCCTTTGTAACAAACACATTTATTAAACTGCTGCAATCTTGGTGGTTCATCTATGCCTTCTGATGTTGTGGAGAGTGTGTGGGTGAAAGAGATCCCGTCGGGGAAGTGTACGTGTAATGGTAGAGTGTGTATTGTCGAAGGAACTAATAAATGTGTGATAGTGTTAGGATTGTCGTGATCATGAGCAGGAGAGCAATGATCACGACTAGATTCTATCGTGACTAAGCATGTTAAATTTACTTGTATAAGACGTAACCGACTGTTCAAATTGTTCAAGTTACTATTTAATCATAAATTTACTTCCTTATTTATTGACTGAAAAGTCAAATTAAAATATTCGGATTGAATGAAAAAAGTATATTTACACCTATTATTTAACTAAAGCTATAATAGATATTCTTAAAATTAGATAACACAGAATAACATAGGCCGGTCGATAATTCAATAACACAGAATTCATAATATAAATTTTGGATAAATAAAATAAATAAAAAAAGAGCAACTATCTATCTCTCTCCCCTCTCACTCCTCTCTCTAAAACCAGACGCGCAGGCCACCCAAACTCTACAAACACACAAAACTCAACTGATTCTTCAACAGAATCTCAACCTCCCTTTCCATTTCTAGAGAGAGAAACCTCTTCTTCCCCAATTTAGAGAGAGAGAACTCAGCTCAACGAAATATCTCTATGCAATCTGCAGCTAGCTAGCTCAGCTATTTCTCGGATCACGAAACAACTGTAATCATCATCATTCCTTTCTGCTGCATTCATTCATTTATTCATTTCATTCACTGTTTGTTATAATGTACACGTGTGATTGATTGAGCTTTTCGAATTAATGGCGGTTCCAGATCTCGGATGATGATGAATGAATGAATGAATTAATGAATCTTCTTCCGTTTCTTTGATGTTCGAAAACAAAACGCATGTGTGGAATCGTGATTTGAATTGCATTTGGTGAAATCGAATCGGTTTTTATTGTCAGTTTGAGGATTTTGGTCCCGGAGGACGTATGATGGAGGATAGAAGCGGCGGTGGATCGTTTGTGGCGGTGCGCCGAATTTCGCAGGGCCTCGATCGAGGAAGTGCTTGCCATTCCTCTTCTGGTATTGTTTCCTTTTTCTTTTGTGTTTTCCATTTTCTACGTTATGTGCTTACGTCTTTTTTGCCTTTGTTTTTATCGTTTCATTTGTACCTAACTGTTTACTTGTAGTCCTCATTTTCGTATCTCTTTCTCTCTCTCCTCTCTCTCTCTCTATCTCTCTCTCTTTTGCCATTCTTCTCTGTACGCTTGCTGACGAATTGGTGTACCTGTATACTTGATTAGAATTTAGACATGCGTGTACGGACGGATTGGGAGTTGTGGATCTGAATTGAACAAATTGCGTTAAATTGATGGCTACTTGCATTGAGCTATTTGGTTCGTGGTAGTTGGGTGCTGTTTCCTGAATTGATGTTGAGAGCTTGATAGATTTTTTGTTTTTATCGAATTTCTGAATGGAATCAAAAGTTGAGCTGAGATGACGACGGACTGCATTCGTTTTTCTTATGTTTTTGCTATTTTCGGCAATCCTTTTGTTGTACAGATATATTAGACCTGATCCCTCGAAACGAAAATCATGTGTTTGATAAATTTGGAGTTAGGATTGTTATATATGTGAGCTGCTAATATATATATAGCTTTGTTTTACTAGAATTATCTCATACGCTATTTGCTGGGTTTCCTTGTATGCCACTGACTTAGTAAGGGTTGCTTGAATATTTGAATAATTTAAAATGCACGGTGACTACGTTGGGTCTACTATAATGTAACAGATTATTTAAATAAGTATATGAATCCTTTGTAAAGGAGTATGTAATGATCACTGTTTTGTGTAATTGTTAATTAAATTGGTTCTCTGATCTTGTGGCCTGAACAGATTTCATTTTATACTGCTTGTTTGCTGCTTCATTTGATCAATAGGCTCTTGGGCCAGACTTCCTTGATGTACTTGGTTGTTGGTCTTTTATGTCTGTGAAGTTTGTAGGAGTGATTTATAGTGTTTTAGTATGCATATTATTTGTTCTGTTGAGGAAATTTACTTCTCTCATGCATCGATGTGATTTTCCACAAGCTAGTTATTCAACAACACGCACAACATCATCCGGTGATCACTTTTATCAATCTGTTTATTTCATTACAGCAGAGGTGGTAGCTGGATCTGCTGCATGGCTTGGCAGAGGGCTTTCTTGTGTTTGTGCTCAGAGAAGAGACAGTGATGGTCGCCCATCATTTGATTTGACTTCTGCTCAGGTAATATTATGTGAGGTTACAATGTGCTATTTGTTTGTAACTGGCAGTTAAGATCTATTATGTAAGTTTTTTTTCTTCTAGAATGATGATATATGCACAGCTTTGTCCGGTTTAGCAGTTTATTTGTGATCTGCCTGTCTTTCAACTATATGAGGTCTCTAGTTGGCCAAAAAGATCTCAGAATGTCATTCTTGAGCATGACAGGAAATTATGGTGCTAAGATTGTATCTATAATGAGTGGAATGTATGTCTTGCGTTATTATTTTCACTTTTCATGAATCCGTACCCGCTTTCCTTTCATAATTCAGGGTAAACTTTTGTTTCATTCTACTTTTCTCTCTGATAAGCTTAGCCCATAATTAGACCTGTTTCCTTTGCTCCTGTTGTCTCTGATAAACATTTCTTGTGTCAGGAGGAATCTCTACTAAGGCTACAGACCCGGATAGATGTTGCTTATGATAGTTCTGTTCCTGAACATCAGGTATACCTTGTAAAATAACAGTACATATATTTGCTGCTGTAGTACTTTTTGGAAGTTCTTTGTGCAGCACAATATTTTACTTGTATAATCCACAAATAAGCTTCCAGATTGTCATCATATCTTCTCAATTACGTGTCTTTTGTAGGAAGCTTTGGAAGCATTATGGCGAGCTGCTTTCCCAGGAGAGCCATTGTGTGGTCTAATATCAGACCAATGGAAGGAAATGGGATGGCAGGGTAAAGATCCATCTACAGATTTTCGGTATAACAATATTCTTTATAATTTTATATGGATCTCTGACATTAATTGAAATACTGCTGCTTGCAACTTTGTTTTCATATGATTATTTTCTTTCTTAGGGGCGGTGGTTTCATTTCATTGGAAAATTTGCTGTTCTTCGCAAAGAACTTTCCGGTATGTTTATCCTATACTTTTCTCGTTTGTGTATGCATGATTTGTTCTGGTGGAATCAATTATCTGCATAGTCTCTACAGTTTGTGTCTGTGTGACATGTGCCTACCATTCATTTATGAACTCAATATGTAGTCCTGTCCTGTTAAGGGTCATCATTATTCCTTGATTTATCTTATTCGTTTTTATGCTTTCATTATGATATAAAGAGATGAAGTGGATAGCTAGTAATAGTAATTTACATGTGCAAATTTTGAAGTGTTCCGGTTTGATTAGTTTAGGTGGCCTCATTTTCTAATACATCTGTCAAATTAGGCACCTAATGCTGTTCTAGCCTCAGTTTCTAGCTATTAATTCATGAATTTGAACTCTTAACATGTTAAAATTGAGAATTTTCAAAAACCATTTTTGAGATAAAGTTTCTGAAGCTGGTATCGTTCTGCGAGGTTACCTTGTTTACCTGCAACAAGTACATCTGAGATAATTGCTCCTAATCACTTTGCTGAATGTTTTCAACAGAAATCATTTCAGATTCTTCTCCGAAAGCAGGAAGGTGACAGGGCGTTGTGGGAGTACCCATTTGCTGTTGCTGGTGTGAACATCACGTTCATGCTTATCCAGATGCTGGATCTTGAAGCAGGTACAGAATTATGTGTTTCGAGACAGAACAGTCGACATTTAACTAAATGATTAACATATTTTATATCTTTGAGTAAACACCTTATTTGCAAATTAAAGCAGTAAAATGCCTTTAGTCCATCTTTTAAACAAGCTAGTATACAGGCAGAATGAGATTAAGACTTTACAGTCGCTGTTCTGTCAGGAAGTTTCTGAAGTAGTTGTTGCACTAACATAAAACATTATGAAATAAAGGTCTTACATCTTATAGTAAGACTTCCTGATGTTAGATTAGTTGCCAGTGTTTTTATGATCATACGGCTTCTTGCTTATAGTTCAATCTGTAATACATTAGTAAACATTGGTCATGACAGTATCAGTTCCATTGATAACATGTTCCGGGGGCTCTGTTCTGTTCATAAGCTAATTATTGCCTTATTGTGCAGTGAAACCGAGAACATTTGTAGGAGCAACATTTTTGAAATTTCTTGCAGGTATTCATCTATTAATTCTATTCACTTCATTTGTAATTGTTGAAAAAAAAGTGCCTTTTTAAAAATTATTCTTCTATTGAATCAAACAAATTATACTGACTTACTCTTTTGCCAATGAAAATGACTTCTGTTTCTTTGCTATATTAGTTATCAGAGTTTTTGCCTTACTGGTGATCTGCCTTTTTTGTCTGACAGATAATGAATCAGCATTTGACCTCCTATACTGCATAACCTTCATGTTAATGGACAATAAGTGGCTTGCCATGCGTGCTTCATACATGGATTTCAATGTGAGTTTCTGTTTCTCCAAATTCTAAGATTGGCTTGCTTTAATGCCGTTGCATTTTAAATCTGTAATACGCGGTTGTCAATGCTTGTGCTTAGTTGGAAATGTATTGTGAGACTATGATATGATCGAAAGCACTGAATGTGACTGTGAACCCAACAAATCAAACTGTCTCATAATATGCATTCACCTTACAAGTATACAATCCGCTGAAGCAGGCTCCACTGTTATTAAAATCCTGTTTCATGGCAAGCTTTACTCATATAGTGCATCATATGTCATGACAGACTGTGATGAAGGCAACTCGCCGTCAGCTGGAAAGCGAGCTTCTGCAAGACGATGTCACACGCCTTGAAGATTTGCCCTCCTACTGCCTTCTTACCCGATAACACAGTAGCTTTAACCACCATATACGTTTGAAGAAATGGATTGCTTTCACTAGCCTGGTATGAACTGATGCTTTCTGTTCCAACTGCATCGGGTGTTTGCTCTTGAAGGAGGGATGCCTCAAAGTCTTGATTGTAGGTTTGAGTTTGTGAGTTTGACTGAGAATTTTTCTGAGGTGAAAGGTGAGAAGTAAACAAGTCTGTAATGCTAAAGCTAGTAGTTATCAGAACTCTTGCCTCTTAATATAGGACGAGTAATGAGACGCCTTGAGGCTCTTATGAAGTACGATAACATGGAGTGAAGGCAATGTACAAGCATCCTTCTAACTCTATCATATATGTAGATTGATCTTTGATGTTTTCACTAGTAGGAGTCACTCTATTATTGTCTTTCAATTGTTATACTGTGTTACATTTTAAGAATCGAAAGCAGCTTTTACTTGTATGGTGCCTTATATCCACTATGAATGCCTTAAACTACGATGATAGATAGTTGTAAAAGTGACTCAGACAGGTTTTGCAGTGCTCTCAACTCCGATTGCTTCATTCTAGTTGATAGGTTCGCAGTATTCGCTCTTAATCACTACAGTATTGTACTCAAATTAGTATATGGAAACCTACCAGTACCTCTTTTGGAGCAAGGTTCATTCATTAATGACAATTACAAAGGCCAAACAATTTTCTGTCACAGCAGTTTAAGTGCAAATTTCAGTTGACATCAAAATCAACTTCAACAAAATTTCCTGTCTCGAGGGTTATAAACAAGAAATTTAAGCCTTAAAATTGCAATGTCGATGACAACAACAGATAAATCTGTTTTGAAATGCGCAGCCCGATTATCACATTGTTATGAACAAATTTTTCAACAGTAAACAATGCTAGGCTGCTAGCAACAAGTAACATATACGGAACAGAAGCATGTACTACTGCAAACGAGACGGCTCAGAGAAAATATAAACCACAAAAGCACTCCCAAAATAATATTTAAAGACAAGTTCCACAAACTCAAAATGTGGAGTCAAAAGCTCCGAAAACAAACAGCCACAAGTTGGTCTAAGTTCACTCATACGAAGCCATACAAAAGACTTGATACTGTGAAACTAAATCTATTCATAAATCCAGGAGGAAGCGCAGCTCTTCCACTCGGCAATTCCCTCGGGGAACCAGAGAGCAATCTCCTTCCTTGCACTTTCCACTGCATCACTTCCGTGAATCACGTTCCTGCATTCAAGAGAAGGAATATTAAATCATCTCAGTTGACAAGAAGTTACTTTCGTACATTCTTACAACCAAAGATCATTAATTTCCAACAGCATTATAAGTACCTGCCAATGTCGATGGCATAGTCACCACGGATGGTGCCAGGGGCAGACTCGGCAGGGTTGGTAGCACCAATGATCTTCCTTCCGGTAACCACCACATTCTTGCCTTCCCAGACCATAGCAACAACTGGTCCAGAGACGATGTACTCAACAAGACCGTTGAAGAAGGGCTTGGCAGACAGATCAGCATAGTGCTTCTCGGCGAATGCCTGGTCAACAGTGATCAACTTCAGACCTGTACCCAGAAGAGATGCACTTCATTAACGAACAGCATAACATGGAAATGTGACAAGTAAACCAAGACTAATCCAGGTAAGTTATGCACCTAGCTAATGGAACCATGGCTAAAATTAACAAATTATGCAGTGGCTTATATATTTCCCAAATAATCAGTACCCGAGGTTGAATTAATCAAAAATAGATGACAGGAGACCGAACTAGCTCTCTACTTTCATGAAATTTATACTGACACTCGCAAACAATATCACAAAATGGTAACCGATACAATAAGAATGAAAACAGCAACTAAGTGAAGAGGCTAGAGAAGACATGAATGAAGACAAATACAACACAAGCTATGATCTTTACAATTCTAGATTCTATAGAAATCAAGATCAATTGTCGACCAAAAGCTTAAACTAGTGGTGCAGCAGTTTATACAGAGACTCTGAGATCAATGCTGAACTAAAACAATAATCAACAGCATTCTTGTCAACAGAAGAGAAGTCAAATTGATGCCAAATTCCAATGAATGGTGCTAAAAAATGTTACCTTTCAAAGTGAAACCTTTCTTCTCGAATCGTCCAACGATTTCACCAACCTAAATTAACCCAACCAGTAAATAATTTTAATCATTTGCTTTACCAGATCATAAAACTCAATTAAAACAAAATCCACAAGATAAACCACTGATTTCCCATCAATTGAGCAACAAATCAAACTCATACCAATTAATTTACAAAATCGCAATCCCAAATCCAATCTTTTACCAAATTACAAGCTCATACCAATTAATCTACACTTACACATAATCTCAAGTACTATAATAAAAACAAAAACTCAATAAGGCTTCCATCTTTTCCAGTTTTTTCAGCTTCAAACAGATCAAAACATACAGTACCACAAACAAATCTCCAATTCGTTCATAACACAACAA
>JAYMSL010002890.1:0-13426 GCA_036897195.1 Plantago coronopus | reverse complement strand
ATTGATATTTATATGAAAAAAATATATAATGCATAAATATATATAAATATTATTTTAACGGTATACCGGTTTAATCCGGCTTAATCGGTTAAACCGGTTGAAACCCGGTTCGAACTTAACCCGGGGGTCACCGGGTTAACTTCCGGCTCCCAGTTTTAAAACATAGAATCAGAGTTTACCGAACAAGAAATTTTATATGTCATAAAATAGTAACTCCTATTAATTGGACAATGTAACTATCCAATCTATATATAACTTTATAGACTTATATTGGATTACAATTACTCATTAAATCTCCTATTCGGATTAGTAATTCTAACCTTGTCGTCGACATGATGGCCAGGGGGTTTGTAAGGGTTAGAAGCACGCTTTGTGCATTTTACATAACAAAACGGAAGGCAGGGGAAAGGGAGGAAAGGGATAGAGCATCTCTCCTTCACGCACTTCTGGATACATCTCCAATTTATAGCCTCAACTAAATTTATCGACAACATTAATGACATGACAATAATCAATAGTATTGTACTACTAGTACCCATTGTGTTCCTCTTTGTCATCGATCAAACTTATATAATTAGAATATCATGTCACATGTGAGTAAATTTATAGAAGAAAATGGAGAACTTTAATGAGGCCCTTTAAGAAGATTTAGTGATATCTCAACAAAATATATCTTTACATTTTTCTTTTCTATTCATTGAATAGTCTATCCTAACATCTTTAAGATATTATACATTTTATGAAATCTATAATAAAGTTTATGAATTTATGTAGGATGTGACATAGTTACTGCTTGGTAGAAACTAGCAAGAGTCGTTGTGGTAAATTAATATTGTAAAAAATTATCAATTATATCAAACCGGCATAGTAAAAATATGTCAAAGTATTTTGAAAGCCATTTTTCCTAGCATTGGGAGAATATGTTTTTCAATTTACTTCAACATGTTCTGGATGTTTTATACAACGCCATCCCGTGTTTAGGGAAAAGTTATCTTTCTTAACAATGTTTCAATAAACACAGGTTTTTCCCCACTCGTCATAAATAACTCCAGGTATCCATCGTTTTTGTATACAAGGGTAGATATTCGACCGTAAATACAAACATTTGATATACTAAAATCATCGAATTTTCAGAAATACTGTAAGAGATTTGCTTCAATTGTATCACTCACACCGTAAACGATTCACATTAAAAATATCACTCGCAAATGTCGACATTTGGCTGAAATTTACAAATATCAACTTGGCTGAAATTAAAAAATGTAGATCTTATGTAAACTATTTTGTCACTTAACCAAGATGATCCAAATTAGAACGTAAGCCTTGATATATGAAGAGTCTAATTGTGTCGTCATTTTCTTGATTCTTCCCCTGCTTGCTAACCTATACATATGGATTATTGTCATTTGCTATAATAACAATGAGATTTGACAGCTAACTATTATATGGAAAAACATTTGACTTAGTCTTAGTCTATTGAAAAATTATCATTTGATAATTCTTACTCCCCCGTCCCACCCGAAACTTCTCATTTTATCATTCTTGATGTCCTATTTAAACTTAATATTGATATTTTATTCGAGAAGCTTTCAGCGGGAGATAAGAAGTATTTGTTAATAAATAGATGATGAATCAACCAAATTAATTTCTTATCATACTTCATAACAATGTCAATATCATGTTCTCACTTGTTCCTGGCGATCCTGATACTGCTTCCTTGTGCAGTTCTAGGAGAATGCACATGTGATCCTGAAGAAGATGATAGCAACAGAAGCCTCGCACGCAAGTACCAGGTGGTCGCGATCGCCTCCATCTTGTTTGCGAGTGCAGTTGGCGTCTGCCTTCCAGGGTTAGGCCAGGTGGTTCCAGCGTTGAGCCCAGAGAAGAACTTCTTCTTTGTGTTAAAGGCGTTTGCTGCCGGAGTTATTCTCTCTACGGGTTTTATACACGTTCTTCCTGATGCATTCGACAGTCTGACATCACCGTGTATTAGTGCCAAACCATGGGGAGATTTTCCCTTCACGGGGTTGATATCTATGGTTGCGGCGATAGGAACTCTCATGGTTGATACCTACGCGACCTCATTTTATAGCCGGAGGACGCAAGGGAAGGGAGAAGCGCATGCCGAAGGAGGGGTGGTTCATGAGGAGGGTCATGTGGTGCATGGCCATGTACACGGAATGGTATCTGGTGACTCAGAGCTTCTTCGTCATCGTGTAATTTCTCAGGTATAGAGGCAATCTTATGAAAGTCAACTTATAAACCCATACTATATGTTTAAAACACGGAAGAATTAACTAAAACACTGTCTTTCCGAAGAAGTTAACTTGTTCTATATTTTTCGTGTTTTAAACGTATAGGAAATGAATATAATAATTTATTGTTACGTTTTTACAAATTCAACCGTCTTTCTGAATAACTTAACTTGTTCTATACTGCTTTATGATAGTATTTTCATGAAATTTGAAGGTGTTGGAACTTGGAATCATAGTACACTCGGTGATAATTGGGATTGCTTTGGGTGCTTCACAAAGTCCCAAGACTATAAAGCCTCTTATTGCTGCATTGACCTTCCATCAGTTCTTTGAAGGAATAGGTCTAGGAGGATGCATAGCACAGGTCTCTACATATATAACTCCGCAAATGTTACTACTACTCCCTCCGTCCCACTAATTAGAATACGTAAGCTTTCGCTAGAAGCAAATCTACCAATAACGTCTGATAAACTGTGTGTCTTGCAGGCAAATTTCAAGACAAGGGCAGTGACAATAATGGCGGTATTCTTCTCCTTAACAACTCCCCTTGGGATCGCGATTGGGATTGGAATCAGCAATGTATACAGCGAGACAAGTCCAACAGCCCTGATCGTCGAAGGGGTATTTAATTCAGCATCGGCCGGTATACTAATCTACATGGCCTTGGTGGATCTTCTTGCAGCCGACTTCATGAGTCCGAGAATGCAGAACAATGGAAAGCTTCAGTTAGCTGCAAACCTGTCACTTCTGGTGGGAGCTGGATGCATGTCTCTCTTGGCCAAATGGGCTTGATAAAAACTCCAGGGTTCTATTCTTTCATTATGAATATATTTTTGTATTGTGAACCCAAAAAAAGAGGAGAAAATGTTATTGGGCAAAAAAGTACACTGCCCAATTTTGAAACAATTGAGCGTGTGACCGGTGACCCCTTTCTTGGACAGTATCAAAATAATTAGAGAAATTTGCGAATTAGTGCTACTTTCAAACTGTAACTTGAGCTTTCGTACTCTAGTTAGTAAGGTGAGAAGACTGTAACCTGTAACCCAGTCTAACTGTCTAAGTATACACTGTAACTAACAAAACAAATATTCTCATGTTAGAAGCTCTTTCTATTCTATTCTATCACTACGAATCAAAATTACGAGTCACATGGTACAGCCGTATAGATAAACTGAAACTACAAGAACACGGAAGATCAACAAACATATCCCGAAATGTCAAAAGAGCTTTAAGAGTAAAACTTCAAAACTTGTTGAACAGATATTCCCATTTGCCATTCCTGATTCTTCATTTGCCCTGGAGTTCAGGAGAAACCAGTTGGGGTTCCTCGAGTGCACAATGCTAGGCATGGATCCGCATGAGTCACTTATCTTGCTTACTCATAAGCTTAATCTCTTACGGAGTTGGTTCCTTGTGAAGAAAGGTCATGGAGAAACAGCCAGTTTATTATACAAGAGGAACGGTTCATCACTTTGTCAGCATATCATATCGACAGCACCAGGTAATATAGTAAATTTTCTTGGAAGGGACCCTAGACATTCCCCATCTGACTGGACAAAGATATTGCCAGGGCCGCTTATCTCCTCAACTTCAATAGTGCGTGCTCTGCATACAGAATTAGAAATGTGAATGAGATGATCCAAGTAAGAATGAGGTTGGGGAAATTTCCGAAATCAAGTCGCATAATGATAATATCTAGAGTACTGCCAGTACTCTAGAAATAAACAGACCAGAATTGAGATAAAGGACAAGAAATTGACCCTGAACGCACATGAAAAACACATTTTTGTTATCATATAGCATGCTTGTACCATACACTGATACACTCAATGTCCAGAGGGTCACTCCGCTAATGTTTAGAGCATTTGATTTAGTGATTTAGTGATTTCGTTTATTTCTCTTCAGCAAAAATGAAAAGGATTTACTGATTTACTTTATGTTTATGAGTTCATCTGTTCAACAAATTTGGCACTTTCGCAGAGATGTGAGGCAGCTGAGAGTTGCATTAAGATGCTTTACACTTAAATAATATTGATTTTTCATATCACTGTAATATCTCCATACAAGCTGAATAAGTACAATAAAATAACATGTACCTTCTTGAGAACACATTATTTACCGACAAGTGTGTCCCGTTGTATAGCTTATGTAGTTTGAGGATGAAATCATACCATTTGAAATCCTGGAGGATAATGACCTGAAAAAGAAAAATAATGGCAGTGACTTATTCCTGGGAAGCTCTGAGATGGAGAAGATCAGATTAATGTAAGTGAACTAATGCTAATCTACCTCAAAGTCCTCACTGGTTGGGTGAGCATTTGGACAGATCTTCATTCCACCACCAAAATATTTTGCATTTCCAATGCAGAGAGCTGTTACCTGGGAGCACTCTACCCAATCTCCATCGTCGTACTTGAATTAACAGAGGGTAGAATTCATCAGTTGTAAAGCAAAAGGCAATGTGACATAACTACACATATTTTTACTAATCCCAAAAGGAGCTGGTTATGACTTATGATGACCATTAAATGCCTGCAACTAACCTTTATTCTGAGATCCTGGTTATGATGACCATTAAATGCCTGCAACGAACCTATAACATAACATAAATTTCCAAACTTCTTGTATCTCGATGCATAATAACCAGCCTTTGCACTCCTACAAGGTTAAATGCATAAGATGCATTAAATTAATAAAGGCAAATTCATCAAAGTACACGGATCGATTCAAATTCTGCAGTAAACACCACTTACAAATGAATATCAGCAACGTTTATGAAGTAATGTGGTTCTCCACTTTCCCCAGTAATAACTCCAACGTCAATTTGAGATCTCATTCCTAGAAAGTATCTTTATAAGAGATAACAAAAGTGGATATGCATTATGGAAAAATTGGGATTTAGAATATACGTCCACTGTAGAAAGCAGCAACGCACAATACCTTTGGCAATACGTTCAATTGCATCATTAGGATCGTTTTTCCTGAGAACACGTAAAGAACTTTACATCTCATACTTCCATCAAAGTGTCCTGTGATAATTAATGGTACTATCACAGTCACAGCAAAGAAACTAAAGAGAGGATACTTACCAACCGAATGTCCTGGCGAAATCTGAACCAGTCCCCAGAGGAATTAGCTGTTGGGAGGTTGGGAGGAGGAAAGCATGGTGAAAACTTGCTCCAGTGATCAAATCTAGTAAATATGTACAATAGCCAAAAGAGTGAAGATTACTTACACCAAGAGCAGTTGTATAAGCAGAACTGGTATTGTGGTGTAACACGGGTTTTCCATCCCAGAAAAAACCATTAACAACCTGTGGTTCCAGACAATGCTTTTATAATGGGAAAGTGTCTTATACAGGACTAAAAGGATTTCTATTTTAGCAAAAAACAAAAGAGAAAAGAAAGTAAAAAATAACACATCATTTGAGCAAAAGACGTTGATATTATCTTTATCATTCCACTAAAATGGAGAGATCCAACCAAAAGTACAAATTGTCTAACAAAAGAAACTCTATCCAGCGCTATGATATGTTCACCCAACATTCCCACTATGGAGAAAATTTCAGAAACTAAACATTTTCACTACTTAGATGGAGATAGAGTATCTTAGTAATGTCACAAAATCCACAAACAACTGCACACAAATTTAAACTTCCAATCATCAGCTTAGAGAGTGTTATCAGATCTTGAGTGACCAAGAACAGGAACCAAAGGATTTATGCAGGCAATCTGTACTTAATATAACAACACCACTTGAAGAGAAAAGAAAAAGAATTACCTCATGGAGAGTTCCATCACCCCCGACAGCAATCACAGCATCAGCACCTTCACGTATGGCCTGGCAGTCAATCAAAAGTCAATTCTCCTAAGTGACAAATTGAAGACATTCAAAGTATTTCAATATGCTCACCTCCCTTGTAATGTCGATCGCATGACTAGGTCCAGAAGTAAACGACTCACATATCTGGCCATGAAACAAAAGAAACAAAGGTTAATGCAGGGAACTTTATGATGCCATGCCACAACCTTATTTTCATACGTTGGACCAAAGGTACAAAATCATGCTGAATTTTATTCCTACTCACTACAGACAATCACCTTCAATTATAACTCAGCAATGCCTCAAGACTTCACAGGTTTCAATTCTTACTAGATATCACTACGGCTCCTAAACAAAACGGCACAAAAGCATATACTGAACATTTCATGAACAGAAAAGAATTTGAACCAGCCCAGCAACAACAATTAATCCAAAGATATACTTTCCAACTATAACAATTAATTACTTCATCCGCACCGTCTTCAACCGCACTTAAACAAACAACAGCAACTACTAAGCCTTTCATTCAAGAGCAAACTGTAGTCTCCTCTCACCGCCTAATTTTCCTTCAAAAGTTTCGATGTTCAATATACACATGCCTACTCTCGAATATCTAACGTTTCAATTGAACTAACTCAAAACTCCAAATCAAAATGAATCATCTACTCTCGGATATCTAATCGTTTCAACTAAACTAACTCAAAACACCAAATAAAATGAATTTTCTACCCTCAAATATCAGAGCGTTTCAACTAAACTAACTCAAAACTCCAAATCAAAATGAAGTATCTACTCTTGAATATCTAATCGTTTCAACTAAACTAACTAAAAACACCGAAGCAAAATGAATTGTTTGAAGCGTACAGTATACTCACATTGCATTCAGAACCGAGGCGAGACCTCAGTAATGGCAACAGCTTCTTCCACTCCTTCCCTGTCCTTCCGTTAGCTCCTGCAACATCAATTTCACCGAAATCATTTTAAAATCAGAATACAAAACTGAAACAGCTCGGAATTTACCACCATCAACAAACATATATTATACCACGCGGATTGACGACGAAGACGAGGTCCCGGCGGCGAGAGGTGGCGCCGCCGCGGAGGCTTGGACCGTCTGCGGTGAGATCTGGAACCAGCGGGTGGTGTTCAGCTCGGACGAATGAAGGTTTTGCCATTGGCACGATCATCAATGTTTTGCACAGGATCATATCCGATCGGTTTTATATTTAATCACGAAATAAATTCAGTAGGCTAATTATAGTGCGGGTTGGTTAGTTATTAAGTAACAGTGTTTAATTAGTTTTATCGACGGTTTAGGCCTTTTTCAATTCACGAGAAATCATCAAAATTAATTTGAATTTAAGTATAAATTTAAATTACTTAATTTAAATTAAATTGAATTAATCAGTGGAGTGATTTGACGTAGATGCAGAATAGAAGAACTAACCTCAGAATTAACGTCCCTGTCCAAAATTGTCCTACTGGACAAGATTAACTTGAATTGAGTCAATTTCAGCATCCTGCTTGTTAGCAATACTCCCTCCGTACGTTCAAACGAGCCCCGGTTTGACTTTGGCACAATATTTAAGGAGAGTAGTAGTTTATTGGTATATAGTACAAGTGGGGTATAGTGGAGTAATTAATGAAAATTAAAGTAGTATAATTGGGGTTGAATTGTGGTAGTATATTGATATATAGTACAAGTGGGGTAGAAGTGTTTGATTTAAAATGAATGAAAAGTTTCCATTTTTGAAAATGGGACTGGATTGAACGGACGCCCAAAATGAAAAAATGGGGATGGTTTAGCGGACGGAGGGAGTATCTCATTTCTAGTTCTTATTAATTCCATTGTTTACCAAAAATATATATATTTAACTTGCAGAATTTGAGACATCTGAAAGTACCGAAAACCGACCGATGTCCGACCATTTAAACTGATATCATAGTGTTATTTAAGTTAGTAATTTGTAGAAAAACTGCTAAGCTTTGGTCAAACACATCTTGACAACTTAGAAAAAGAAAGTCGTAAGTTTTGAAAAAGCTACCTGACCAAGAAACGGTTTCTTCTATGCTGGTCTTACCACCTATCCTGCTGACACGTGTCCTTATTGTTATTTTTCTATTTTACTTTAAATAATTATTTCTTGTCCATTCTCTTGTTGACACCTGTTCCAACCTATTTTACCAGCTCTTCACTAGCTAGTTAATTACTTTTACCTATTATTACTAGTTACTATGTCAAATGAGAAATTTGGGACGAGACTGAGTAACTAGTAACGAAATACTAGGAACTATTCAATTCGTTCAATTCTCTCTCTTTGTTTATATCTACTTAATTAGGTTATTTTAGTCTCCACACAAAAATAGAAAACAAGAAAGCAAGCCATTGTTCGTGCAAGAAACGCTAGAGTAATAAAAGTCATGGCTGCAACTTGGTGCGATCTTCCACCAGAACTTCTCAATCTCATCATAAAAAAACTTCAATCCGTTCGCGATTTCTACACCTTTCGTGCACTTTGCACCTCTTGGAAATCAGTTGCACCCAATTTCGATGGCACACGTCACTTCCCTTGGGTACTTCCTGCGAAGGAAAGTACGCTTTACTTGCTTGGGTGAAAAGATTAAATTCTTGATTTCCATCATGAATGTTGGCTGGGACAGGTGTCAACAAAATATTAACTTGTTAATATGCACAGTTAAAGAAAATAAATTAAATTAATGAAGTTAAAAAAAAGGTTAGGTATGTTACTTTTTTGTGATAAAAAAGTAATATTGATGTTAAAATAATATTTTTGTATGCAGAGTAAGTCTATGTTCAGTTCACTTTAATTTCAGATCTGCGTGGTACAAATTTATACTTGAATTCAGTTCAGTACAAATAAAAATGCAGGAGTAGTGGACAGAATGGGGTGGGGAATGGCGTCAACAGGGAAAGGCATTGGTGGTGGCGACTGGCGCAGAACATTAGAAGTAGTTCTGTGTAATCAACTAGAAACTTCGTGGGTGGGGCAGTTGATGGTTAGTCCACCAATGTAAATTATTAACTGGAGTAATAATTAATAAATTATTTTACCGTTTCAAAAAATATATATAATTGAATTCAGTTCAGTTAAGGTCAGTTTAGAAATTTTCAGGTCAACTGAACAAAGCCTAACTTCATTATTTGATAATGGTAAAATGTTGTGGAACACTTACTTAAATGTTTAAATGTAAAGTGAATAAAGTTTTGTGCGACGGAGTATACATTTCACCGTAACATACTCCAATATTTTGACCAACTGCTCGAATATTACTGTGCACAATATAAATACTGAACTTCCGCAAAAATAAGATTACAAAGATTCTTCAGCTTTTCAGTATTTGGATTATGAAACAATGGGAATGGTTGATCAAAATACAGGAAGAAGCAGCTACAACAGGAAGTACAAGATGACCAAGCACATTGAAGTCTCTAACCAGAAAACTAAGCAATCTTCGTTTACAATTTTAGCTACAAGAAAAACCCAAGGATGTGAAGGTACCGGAGCTCAAGGTCCATTAGTAAAACAGAAGGTTTATCTCTTGCTTCTTCCCTTTGCTTTTGGGTTGAAGTGGTGAGACTTGAGCTTCTTCTTGCGCACCACGTCTGTTGCGGGGCCACCATCAGCTCTAAATGGCATTCCCATGAGAGCTAACAGTTTGTGTGCTTCTTTATCTGTCTTAGCAGTTGTGGAGATGCAAACGTCCATTCCTCTTGGCTTACCAAGCACATCATAACTCAACTCTGGGAACACAATTTGCTCACGAAGACCAATGCTGTAGTTGCCATTGCCATCAAAACTATTAGAACTCACCCCTTGGAAATCCCTTGTCCTAGGAAGTCCCAGATTAATAAGGCGGTCAAGGAATGCATACATCACCTGTAAACCACAGATTAAGATTAGAACAATGCTGCAACTTTCCCACTAAGAAATGTGCTCAAGCAATGGAGTAATTTTGGACTTATAAGTATGTTGGTTTTACTTGGCTGGCAAGATTTTTCTTCCCTCAACAGACAGGTAGGATCTTAACTATTCATTTAATAGCATTAAGGCTTGTGGCCTTTCTCTGACATGTAAAATGAAGTAACTCTGTGCAGGATAATTCTCTCACGGCAAGATAAAGCCTCTCTTGGTGCACGAGTTTGTGGCAAAATTAAGCAAGTCTAGTTATTTTCAA
The DNA here is from genome assembly GCA_036897195.1 of Plantago coronopus. Classification (NCBI taxonomy): domain Eukaryota; kingdom Viridiplantae; phylum Streptophyta; class Magnoliopsida; order Lamiales; family Plantaginaceae; genus Plantago; species Plantago coronopus. Next base: position 3,152 of record JAYMSL010002890.1, on the reverse strand, counting down.
TATGCAGACCATCTACTATTAGACTTGAACAGATGCATATCACGTTTACGATTCTAACATAGAACAGGAGATCATATCTTTTGCGATATGATCATTTGTTAAGGCATTGACGATCCAGAAATGAAGTACATAACCAAACTAACAGACTTGGGTAGAAGATGCAGTTTCTCACAGATTTTCAATTCATAACATTGAAAAACCAAGTAACCAACAAGTCTAAGGATCTTCATTCTACTACGTTTGTTGTTAATCCTGGCATTCAAACAAAATTCCATTTACAAATCACGGTTTATGTTGACTAGAATCAGTCACCTCCCACTACAATCAGGCATGTGAAAATTCATAAATTCCATGTTTCTTCTTTCCTAAAAACTTACACTGGTTAGTCAAATTGCAGATGACACTGGAAGCTTAACATGTAAAAGCTTTTGAACTAAACACCATGCATCAGTATCAGTTAAAGAAGACTCACGGCTCCTCTGAGAGTGACGGCAATTCCCAGCGGCTGGTCTTCTCTAATCTTAAAGGTAGCAATGGCCTTCTTTGCTCTCGTCTTAACGGGCCTTTGCCCCGTTATTTGTGCCAAATCATTCAAAGCTGCTTCCAAACCCTTGGCATTCTGTGCTGCATCTCCAATACCGCAGTTCACCACAATTTTGTCAACTTTCGGTATCTGCATAGCATCACGTACACTCGTAACTAAAATGCATCCCTCAGACAATTTCATGACATCAACAGATAACAACCTCGTGAGAGAAACTCCAGCTGATATGATATGATACTAAAATCTCCTAATGCCGAAAATAATTCAATAAGCATAACAAACTGTACAAAAAAATCACATAACACTATCCAAAACCAAATGCTCTAAAAAAATGAACAGGATGAACACTACCTTATCCAAACCATGGAATTTCCCCCTTCCAACTAAAAATTGAACATTCCAACAACCAAATGCTGCATAAATTTTCACCTCTCAAGACAAAACTATTCCAAGAGCAGTAAAATGAAATGAGGCATGAAATAAGACAATTTCACGCAATGAATGAAGTCGATTGCCCAAACTGAACTCAAAACCACATTCACTTTCTACCTTATCACACACTGGCAAAGGGGAAATCGTTCCACGTTATACCTGGTGCACATTGGTGTAATTGAACTCTTCCTTGAGCTGGGGAGAGATTTTCTCGACGTAAACAGATTTGAGCCGGTTGACTTTCTCGGATTGGGTACTATCAACCAACACAACGGGTCCCATGGCTTTCACACAAAAAGAAGCAGGGCGAGCGTGGTGGACATTGCAGGAAGGCAGCTGAACGAGGCGTTGGCCGTGGATTGTTGAAGCGGAGGAAGAGAACAGCGACGCCATTACAGGCTGCTCGAAGCTCAGTTTGCTGTTTTGCAGCTAAGGTTGAAGAAGGGGATAAGGGGAAATTTATGATTTATCAAGAAAAATGCAGATAGATGATTCGGATGTGATGAATTTTACTATTATGCCACTGAGCTTGTTTTGGGGTAATTGGAGTTGAACCCCTGAGGTTTATTGATGTTACGAGTGTAGTCCCTAGGATTTGGATAAGGGGATAATGATTTTTGTTCATTGACAAAAATTCTGTAAATTGTTTTTTAAAACAAAAAGAAAAGAAAAATTTGAGTAAGAATCTATGTCTAAGTGACTAACATCATTCACATCAGTTTTATTATAAAATATCACCTAAAACTTCCCCTAACTCTCTCCCTATAAAATTTTCCGCACGTATTCAGTAATGAAATAAAATCAGATTCCCTATTTTATATATAAAATTCAAAATTAATAAACCGGTTTAGAAAAAGTGTACTGGAAATTTTTTAGGGGATTCCTTAAATATTGACATGTGAAAAGAATTCCCTAAAATTTTCCTGCGGGGCCATCAAATTTAGGGAATCTGATGCATGACATTTTTACACATTTTCACGATTTTTTGCCAATATTTAGAAATAAAATCGATTTTAGGTAAACTGATGTGAATGCTCTAATTTCCCAAGTATCGTTTGACGTTTTGTGTATAGCTTTATGACGACATATGAACTCAAATAATGTCAACAACGTAACGAACGAACGGCCATTCACAACTTCATATCAATTCCTTGTCCGTACAATAGGACCCGGCCGGTATGTATGGCGTTAGCATAGAAAAGTAGATTCATGGGTATTGCATATAAAATACGCAAATTTCAACTCTGCCCAATTTGATTGCAAAATTTCAACTCTGCAAGAGTTACCAAATTTTATTTCTTTTTTGTTTTTATTTTTATTTTTGGAGAATATTTAATTTCTAAATTTTGAAGTGATATGTTGTCCGGATTCATAGATCTCGATGAATATTGGTATGTCCTCTGTAACCTAGCGAACCTCTGTTTATGGAATCGGAATTCTTTTATCGTAATGATGTAAATTATACAAGTAAGAAGGTGCAAAAGTTTTGAACTCTCAACCCAGACCTAAGTGTCTAAGTCCCCTACCCTCAAATATAGCAGCAATTGTTCGTTGGAAATATATTGTCGTCCGCAAAAAAAAATCACAATAAATAATAAATAAAGTGCCGGTATTTTGAGTTAAAACATAGATGCTCTTAGTTGTATTCATAATGTTTCCCGCCTCTAAAAAAACACCGTCTAGCTCTCGGGAGACTTCCTCCTGAAATAAAGAATTAGAAAAACGATAGTAAATCCATAATTAAAATGATAAGGCCGTTAACTAATTAAGACTCTATTGAACTATACTGAATCGATCAGAACTTAAAATAAAAATTCCAACTAAGCAAAGCAATTCCCCACTTCCGCGACCTACTCAACATTAACCATTTGATTAAAACATTATAAGCATGAGCTCTTATACTCCCTACACGACCAGTCAAATCGTTAATTAATTAATTAACCTATAGTGATTATCATTTATCATCTTTAATCTTCATTGGAAGGCAACCCCTAGCTAACTTTGATCCCCGCAAATCATCTACAAAACTTAAACAAAACACAAAAGCAAGATCTCTCCTCCATTAACAACCCAACAAATCTTCCGACTGGTTGGACCTCATAATTCCCCACATTATTAAACCCAAATCACAGATTCCACCCCCTTAATTAATCCTTAATCCCTCGATTACCGTCAA
>JAYMSL010002889.1:0-13427 GCA_036897195.1 Plantago coronopus | reverse complement strand
TATGATCCATCAAACAACAAATACATTAACTGAGAGCAACCTTTAAAGCACTTACCTTTCAGTCATTTCTGGAAAAAATCTCTTTGGCCTTTGAACAAACAGGCAGTGCCTCCCCGTTCTTTTCACCAGGAAAGGCATTAGTGCTTGAAAAAATCAACTAATTATCTTAACAGAAAGCTAGAGATGCAAATAGGTTTCTAGATGCAAGAATTTATGTAGAATTATGGGAGCTCAAAGCTCTGTTGGCCTTTGTTCTAGATATGGGTCTCTGTTAATGCCTTTCTGTTGACGTTTACTGGTTCCATAATATTCTGACCCTTCCTTATTCTTTGCACTAATGTAGACAAATCAGCACATAACACTGCAGGTCATGTATCTATATCATTCTTGTCTAAGTTAAAAAAATGTTAAACTCGTCTTAGAATCTAAAACTATAGATAAGAATGAGAACACAAATCAAAACACCTGAGCGTCAGAAAAATTTACCCAGTAAACTACATATTGTTTTCAAACCGGTTAATAATCATGAAAATCATGAAAATCATTCAAACTGGTTATCATGAAAATCATTCAAAACTGGTTTATAATCATGAAAATCATTCAAAAGTGGACTACTTATTCTAGGCATTGAAAATCTATCAATTTTGTGAACAAACACATGTAATGCAGTTATTTGTGTGAAAAAGTTTATGGGAATCAAGTAAGAGAATGTGGTTAGTCGATAGCAACCCAGGTTTAGAGATTTGCTCTCCCCTATATGCAATAATAATGTAACGCAGCTGCTGTACACCAACCCTCCCCGTGTAAAACTTGATCTATATGACAAGATAGACAGCTATAACAGGAAATCGATGCCCAGGTCTAAGCAAAACAAAGGCATACAAAGAATTAAATTGAACGTCATGTGCCTATTCCGTAATGAAGTCCTGACAAAGCAGTGTAGAATTCTTCTTAGAAGCTAAAAAGGTATAGAAGAATGAAGATACAAATCAAAACACATTAGGATCATAAATTTATCCAGAAACGACATAAGATTTAGGGATACGAAACAGAACTACTTTGTCCAGAAGGTATTGACAAGATATCAGTTACTTATGACAATCAATGATAATCAAGTATGAGAATTAATATGTTGTTAGTTGGTATCAACCTAGGTCTAGAATTTCATGTTTCCGTAGACTTATGCAATATAATAACTAAGTGCAGCTGATGTGCACTACACAAAAGGGCATGTAGCACTTGATTTAAATGCCCAAGTAGACCCAATCATGACAACATGCATTTCGTATTGGTGTCACCACATATCCATGGAAAGACTGTAAAATAGGTCAAAGTTGAGAGTAACTTAATTCAAAGCAACAAATGACAAATGAAGCAAAAGAGCAAGACACAATTATCTATGCTGCCAAATCTCTAAAACAGAGTCACAAATGCACCAAAATGCATTCATAGTAGTATATAGATTGAGTCTCATATTAATATCGACTACCGATTATTAAACGTAAATGCATACGTAAGCTACCAAAACATGTCAAAACTTAACAACCGAATAAGAGACACACTTTCTTCATGAAGATCGAGAAAATATACCATGAACAGCAATCCTACTGTTGCGCATTAGCTCAATCGAGCTGAATTTGATAGAATTTATCTCGATAAATCCCTGTCTAGCAGCAGCAGTGACCAAAATCTCTTTTCCAGCCTCCAAAGTAGGTAGATACACTGGAGTCGATAGTCGAGCTAGATCGGCTTGCGTTAATCTCTTGTTTGGAACAACATGATACTTGAAGTTCGCCAAATAGTCATATCCAGAGAAAGCAGCAGAATCATTAACAGCGAAGATAGTCAATAATTTGTGTTCGGCTAAATCGTCGGCCCAAATCTTCAAGGCAAGCGACACAACGTTGTATCCATAGAGAGTGAGGCGCAGCGTACAGTCCCTCAGCATTATGTACGCAATCGGCATCGATCGTGTCCTCCGTTTGACGCCACAAGAGATATCAGAGAGGTGTGAAATGACTCCGCTAACGCCGTGGATGACGAGGAGACCGTCATTGAATAGATCAGGGCGCGTGACCTCCATTCCACTGATGAATAGCTGCTTGTCAGTGATGTTTTGTGTGATTGTAAGGCAGCGGCCAGTGGCTTGGGTTTCGATTTTGGTACCGAAGGCTAAGTTCTGGAGGTAATTTTGCGAGTAGAGGCCGGTTAGAGACAGCTCGTTGAGGAGTGAGGGGAAGGAGCAAGCGGAACAGGCGAGTAGAGACTCATCGGAAGGAGCGAAGACGGTCAGCGGAGTTATGGCTGAGATGTTGGCGAAGGATATAGCGGATGAGAGATCCTCGAAGCCTAGGGATGAGAAGATGTTCGCAAAGTGAGCTGGTTCATGGAAATCCGGTGGCGATGTAGCGACGGAGGCGGAGGCGGAGACTGAGATTAGTAGCAGTTGGAGGCAGAGGAAAGGGATTGTCATTTTTTAGGTTCCGGTGAGAATTTGTGAGTGGGTGGAGTGAGAATTTTGTGAATCAGTCACTTTATAGGAGTGAGTGACTAGTCACTATATTCTGGTGAGTGAGCATTTTCCGTTTCGTGACTAGGAGAGCAATGAGTTGGTTATTTCTCGGGGAAAATAAAAAGAGAGAAGAAAATTATCTTATTCGTCTCAAAATCCCTGATCCACAAACTAAACCTAAATTATGACGTTCCAACAATCCAACTTAACACGAAACTCAAACTGATCTAGAAAAATTCTATTTAAAACTTACCAGAACCCAAAACCACTTTAAATGACCCGATATAATCCGATTGAGTTGACTCAAAATGACCCGACCCTAGTTGATTCGAATTAAACTAGTTTAATAACCCGTCGAAATTTCGACGGGTAATCTTCAATTTGTTGATATCAATTAATATATGAAAATCGATAGTACTTTTTTGTAAAATGTGTTACTATACTTGGTTCGCAAATGTTTGAATTTCATGTAAATAAAATACGTTAAGTATTTTTATTTGATAAAAGACATGTTTATTTCAGTTAAAAACTAAATCATAAACATATATACTCATTTATGAGATGTTGAGAATTTGGATCACTTATTTTTTAGTAATAGAAAACAAAAGCTCCGATGAAGATTAAGAAGTTAAGTGAATGACTGAATGTTAGTGAGGGTCAAGTCGGAAAGAGGGAGTTTTCTTTTTCTCTTTAAAACGATAAATTTAACAATTACTTTACTACTTCTATGTCGTCTTATAATTTAAGAGAACTGCACCTCTACCAACAAAATACAACGTTTGAATGATAAATTTAACAATTACTTTACTACTTCTACACCGCATTATAATTTAAGAGAACTGCACCTCTACCCAACAAAATACATCGCTTAAATGATATGTAATAGACACCTGTTGATCCTACATAGGTGACATGACGATAGTAATAACCCCTAAGGTTCTATTTTAATATGATTTTTTTTACATATTCAACTCCATAACCATACCAAATACTCCCGCACTACAATTCCAATATATACTTCTGGTTTACCGTTTAGGCTATATTATTTTCAATTTAAATTCAGCTCCATCTAGTTCAGTTCAGATTTGACTCAATTCAGTTAACTTCAGTTCAATTTAGATTTGGTTAGTTCAAATTTTAACTTCACTTCAGTTAAAAAATTCTCAGCTGAACAGGGCCTTATACCTGTTAATTTTGCATTCGACAATCCTCGAGTCCTATCTAACTGTCATTTGAAGTTTCTAACAATCTGCTACGACACAAAAAGATGACTCAACACATTTAAGATAAGATTTAACAACATTTGAAATACCAATCACCATTACTCTTTTTTTTCTTCTCAAAGGGGTAAATGGTGACCAGCAAACCACATGCTATATAGAATTAGTTATGTTCAGTTCACCTTAATTTCTTTTGTGTTGAGCTCAGGTTTGCGTAGTCTAAATTTATGCTTGAATCCGATTAATTTCAGGTTCATTCAGTTCAGTAGTCCATTAATTTCAACTTAGACATTTTCAGATAAATTGAATGATACATTACTCTATGTTATTTTATCAGTAGACAGGCATTTTACTTTGTGGTTATAAGATGCACATGAGTATCAAATAGGGAGTGGAAAGAAGTAAAGTGGAACAAAGAATTGTCATAATTAAGTACAGTAATACCATGAGTTTTAAGGCACAAGAGACGGTGTATTATTAACAACTATGAAATGATTTTTTGAGAAATAAAGGAATTTTATATCTAATCCAACCAAAAACAGCAGAGCTCAATTACAAAACAGAGAGGTTTTCAAGCCTAAAATAAAAATTGCAGTAACCAAAATGGAAGCTATGTTTCGCAAAGTTATAGTATAACTGATTAGCCTATCTCACAACATCGATGACTTGTGACCTTGTGTAAGTGGAGAAGTTGTTGAAGATTGGCATAAACTCCAGCAGTAGCCAAGGCCCAATGGTTCATAAGGTTAATTAATACCTTTTACAACTTGTAGAGAATCACGCACCTTCGGTGTAATAGACGGGCTACTCCAACTCCTTAGCTAAGTTGACTACTTGGGCATTTTTGCAGTAACAGAACCTGAATTCAGGTTTACAACCCATGGCGATGGCATGCAGATATATGGTAGGTTGTGGCTTGAACCTGAATTGCGGTTTCGTGGCCATAGTGATGAGAACAAACACGTACCTATGAAGTGCTCAAGTCATAAATTGCACGTCATTAAAGAAGCACTACTTTTGTGTTGGGATCAAAGAGAATACATAATTATAATTATTGATTCGAATATAAACCTTATGACAACCGAGGTGTATTTCTTAAAACATTCAGAAATGTGAAAATTTGAAATAAAACTGAATAGTGTTACACTAAGATGTTTATAAGAACAGGTTTCATGGATTTTGACAGTAAAAATGAAGAATAGATTATGTCCACTGGAGTGATCCTTATTTATCCTTATTTATCGGATTTACCTTATTCGAAGCTACATATAGCTATAGGTCGTACCGAATAGCTTTGTAATTTCCACTGTAAACATGCTAAAAATGCAAGACATTATAAGCGGGTAAAAACATCAAGTTTGTGAAGGATAATTAAAAATGTGATGGATATTTAGAGAGGACCAAATTCTAGATGTTGTAGCTTCCCGTTTCTTCTCCATGTCAAACCTCATGGGACACGTATATCAAACCATATAGACTTGTATAAGAGCATGAGAAAGGATCAAAGGAAGCTGGTGTAGATATGCAAAATAAAACAGAGTTGGCTTCATGCTGATTTTACCTTCTTCCAAGAATCAAAATTTTATTGGGTACTTCTATAATAAACTTCTATTCAAACCCAAATTGCTGAATCAATAAATGAATCTCCGACCCTTCAACAGAAACTTGAACTTCATATAAAAAGACAGAATACTAACCTCACAATTCTCGTCTATCAGATTCACCATAGTAGTCCAAACGATCACCACCGATCCCTGCACCGAATCACCAGGTTCAATTACTGTATCTAAGAACTCCATACATTTGACAACCTGGATTGCAAGCCTTGTTGCCAACATTCTGTTGCTTCTGGTTATGTGATGTGATTTATCAGTTGTTGCTTCCATGCGACAATGTACCCATTATCACGTCTAGCTATCACTCCAAGCCTCGCACGCGAAGGATAGTGGAATAATGATGCATCAAAGTTTATTTTCGTCTGTCCTGTTGTTGGAGCTTCCCATGTTCGACGGATCTCCGGGGTTTTAGCTGAGCGAATTGGCTACATCAATCCTTAATAGTTACCATATAGCACTGCACAAAGTGCACACTTTTTCCGAGGGTCATAAATGGAGTGATCATGTACCTGCTTCGACCAAAGGCTCCATAGACTGCCAATGAACACATCAAACTGGTCTGCTGAGAGCTGGCTGCGGACTACCAATTAGTAATACTTGATATCTAAGACATCATGCCGCTCAACATGAACATCACGAATTCATCCGGGAGCAAAACATAGATCAAGGAAACGAAATAACTTATTTCTCATATTGCATATTATGCATAGAGCACAATCGATGCATTTTAGACTAACATCCAAGCTGAAGAAAGAGTAAAAAGACAACCTTCTTGATTCTGAACTTCTGATACTCCCACGTAACCATCTCACACCAAGCTACATATTTGTCTAGCTTGTAAGTTGTACCGGCTGTCGGAATAGTAACATTGTCATTTATCACCCTCTTTTTGCACATTTCTCCAATGCTCTGAAGCAGAAGACTCTAATGGCTCTTTAGCTGCATAACACTCGGCAACATATGGACTAAAATTCCTTCAAGTCAGCTTGTACGCATAGCCACATACATAACAAAACGCCAACTAAAAAATTATATGGAAGAAGCGGGAGTGAATTTTCTCTGGAAAATCGCATATTGGGGAGCCGTAGTGTGAGAACGGTTGCCAAACAGAGCTCTTAGATACAGTAATCTTCACTATCAGATTCACTAAGTTGCCAAACATATGGAGCACTGAGGTTGAAAAAACAAATAGTCAATTTACCAGTATAAGTTAATCGTGATTTTATCCGCCCTTGCAATGCTCGAATTTTGTGACCAAATCACCAAATGTTGAGCACCCTCAAAAACAATACCAGGCCATGCCATGAAAATAACTATCCATTTATCAGCATAAATGCAAGAGCAACATATCAGGAAAAAGGAAATTGTATTTTGAATATAGTAACATATCCATGAGATAATCGAAATAAATTTGATCCTTCGTCATCTCGTTGAAGGTTTAGGAAGAACAAACATGATTCAAAGATTAAATCGTACCTCAAGAAGAGACTATAGAACTTGGTGTCCCAAAACTGCAGTCCATTTGCTGATGAAAGCTTAGTTTTGCCATAGCAAATACTACAGACTTGGTATTTATTAACCTGCTCTTGGATGTTGCAATGTAACTCCTTTAGTTAGGAGCAAAATCTGAAAAAAAAAATTAAGAGCATCAAACATTTTATCATGCAATCCCAACAAAAACGGAAATACAGCTATGTTCACTTTGTTTGTTCATCAACTTTGTTGAGTTTAATGCTCGCACCTGTATATGCATTGCAGCATAACTCATTGGTTCCGAACAAAATATCAAAATCAAAACAGTGCTATCTATGTGAATCCCACACTAAAATAACTGACTTCTATTCAAAATAAATGCCAGATTTAAATGTAAAAAAGAAACTGAATTCTTATCCATTTAGAACGAAATTGAGTAACCGGGCAGATCATGAACATAAGTAAACCGAAACTGAATTTTTGAAAATTGAGAGAAAGCGGCCATCTGCTCACATATGTAATGCCGAATCGGGTTGAATTCATGTTTGCTGCTTGTCGATTAACCAATACTTGCGAAAAAAAACTCAGTATATCTCCATAGAATAATCTTCTCGAAATTGATGGAGGAGACATTAATCGATATTTCTCGATTTGACAACACAGGTCGTTCTTGTGTACAGTGAACATCCGGTGATCAATCTTTTCATACAAAAGATCCATCTGCTCACATAAAATTGTGAGAATCGATCAGGGAAGGTGAGGATTGAGCATTGAGGGGTAAGGAAAGTTGGTTTCTGTATTTGTGGCGATAGTATGCGTTTATGTGAGTGTAAAATTTAGGTTTGGAGTAAATTAAATTTAATTACAAAATACCAGAATTTGACAGGTAGGATCAGGAAGATTTGAAGGAGCCTGATTGGTTGAAATTGGATGAGTAAGCAGGAATGGAAACTGTGTTTTTATATATAGTATGATTTAAAACGAATCGTCCTATCTGAAAAACCCGAATTAAATTTAATTTGAGTGAAATTATGTGGGGAATTACGGTAGCTAGTATTGAATTTGAGATACAATGATGGTTTTGAAAAATATTTGGTTGAGCTCATTTCATATTGTTCTTATAAGTACTGAGGTTACCCCTTTTATTTTTTTGAAAATTTTAATTGCAAATTAGAAATAAGCTTACAATTATTCTTGAATGTTTAGTTTCAAATAAAATATTTATTAATGTACTTAAAAACACACGATAAACAATGACATGACTTACAGGCCCGGCCCTGGCCCTGTGCTAAAATTTGTGTTGTTCTGTATATATATTGTAATGTGCAATTCGAATGTTCCAAGCACACTGTCTCCAAGTGGTTAGAACGGGTAAAATCCAAAAAAGGTACTCCAGAGAGATACATTTCCGTTTTTGGTACTTTTTTTTTTTCAAGAGTCAAATCTATTCTAATTCTACTCCTACTCCTACACTAATTCAATACCAACCTTATACCCCACACCAATACCAACCTTATATCACCAAATAAACCTCCACCTCATAAAGAACCCGGCGTGGGTGGTGCAGTGGTAAGGTGCAGGGTGTAATGGTTAGAGGTCCCGGGTTCGAAACCCGTAGAGTGGCTATGTACAATTTTAATACTAATGAAGAATGATTCATGCCAATTCACGTACTCCGGTCAAATTTCCCACCGGAAATTATAAAAATGATCGGAAATTTCAAATTTTTTAATTATGGAAATTACGAATTAGTCCCAGGTTTTCTAAAATCTCTAATATAGCCCAAATTGATAAATAGTTTTACAATCTTATCCCAAAAAAAATATAACAAATTACATTTAAATCATAAATTGTCTAAAGTGTAGAGAACTAAATTTTCATTTCATTGTATAAATCAGAATTATAATATTCTAATTATTTTCATATCACCAAAAAATAATTTAAATTTAAAAAAAAAAAAAGTGCTTCCATGGAAGCTCCTTCAATCAAGCTTCCATTGAAGCTCCATTGAAGGAGCTTCCAGAAGCTGCTGCTCGAGCTCCCATGGCAAAACCCATGGGAGCTCGAGCTCCATCGGAGCTTCCATGGGAGCTCCACGATGAAGCTTCCATGGGAGGAAGCTTCGACAAGAGCTTCCTCCCATGGAAGCTCCACCAACAGCCATGGGAGCTCCCCCATGAGCTTCCATGGGAGCTCCCATGGAGCTTCTTGGATTTAAAAAAAAAATATATTTTTTTCCTTGAAAAAAAGAGAGAATTATTTGATAATATTATTGCATAATTGATTTTCTAATTCTATATTATACGAATATGAATTCATAATTTTTAATAGTTTCATAATATATATTTATCGTTTTTTTTTCCATTAAGTTTAACGTATCCGAGATGTGGGTAAGTCTTAAATTCTTTTATTCATTTTATAAAGTAATTGTGTCAATGAAAGTATAATATTGTAATGTTTATCCGTCACTAAAAAAAAAAATCTCCGAGGAGACTTCTCCTAATTTTGATATTAGTTTGGCATTTTTTGGAATTATTTGCACTTTTGAACAAATGTTGGGACCTTTTCAAATTAGTTTTGGTTTTCTCTATTTACTATGCTATATTGTTAAATAGAAAAATAATTGCTTATTTTTTAATTATAATTTGAAACGTTTTTTTATTTTTATATGGGGCTAAACTGAAATTTATTAAGACTTTGAAAATATTCTTGCGAAAATATAAATAAATATAGGCTCTAGTAAGGTTTTTAAGAGTTTAGGGTCAAAGTTGCAATATTTCTAATCAGGAAATTGAAGATTCCGGCGAGGTATTTAATTTCCGGTGGGAAATTTGACCGGAGTATATGAATTGGCATGAATCATTGTTCATTAGTATTAAAATTGTACATAGCCACTCTAAAGTACCAAAAACGGAAATGTCTCCCTCTGAAGTACTTCTTTTGGATTTTACCCAAAATTAGGAAACCTCTATTCATTAGTTGGATAATTGACATTCAAAATAATTATAAGAAATATGTTAGAAGTGACATCTATATATATATTAAAGGGCAATGGTTATTTGAAAATCTACACATGCCACATAAGCTTCTTTTGAGTTGGACATCTTTAATTTCAAGCAAGAACAAAATTGTGTGACTCGTCATTTTTTATGCCAACCGTCCATGTCTTATGCACAAATTCTACATTTCATTACTCCACATCACGCCACATCACTGTAAAGAATTTTTATGTCAAAATCCGGAAGTTTCACGCGTTTTCTACCGTGTGAATGCATTCAATGTCGGAATCTTCTTAAATTCGGAAAATAGCAATTCAAATTTTGACATTCAATCACATAGCCTCAATTTAAGGTAAAAATATCTAATGCATCATTAATATTATATAAACACACTTAAGAATCACAATTACTCTCATAATTCCTCTCAAAACCATTCATCATCTTCGAACTCCTCTCAAAGCGCCATGGGAGACCGTACCAAATATTCAACCAAAACTCGTGGGCGGGTACTTACCGGATATTTAATGCTACTTTAGAGGAGGAAAGATGATTCATCAAGAAATCCAATTTCATATTCGACAACTCAGCTCGGATATGAGCTTGGCTCAAGGGCGGGTACTTACCGGCGTATGGCGAAGGAATTGGGAACAACCCGCGCGGTGGGTCAAATGATCAAGCTAAATGGTGATGCAAGTCACACCCGGATACACATCTCAGCCGAATTGGGGGTCTAATTCGGGATGACAAAAGGGCAATGGATTAGGAGATTTTCCGCCCCAATTAGCCGTGCTACGGTAGCCGAAGCCGAGCTAAGGGCAATGGAGACTGGCGAGAGGATTGAATCTGGTACTGAAATGGGAGACGGGGAAACGGTGGAGCCACTTTTAGAGCACTAGTTGTAGGAATTGCAAATTTTCACCCCTAAAACAACCATCAAACTCATTCGCTAAATATTAATACCTTCATATATCCTATGTGATAAACTCAGGACTCCTAAAACATTCCTATTTCCCACATAAGACAAGAAAAAATAACAATATAATAAAAGAAGTAGTTGAAAACCAATTGCTTTAGGTGGGTCCAGACATTTGGGGAGAGTTTAGGAGAGTATAAATATGAGAACAATTTTACAATCTCCCTAGGAATAGGAGTCCAATTGTGTGGGCCCATAAATTATAGGAGACCTGAAGTTGGGTTGTTTTCTATCAATTTTATGGTTTTGGAAACAAATTTGAGATAGGAGCATATTATAGGACTCCTACAACTAGTGCTCTTATGTCCTTATAGTTACTCCTATTAGTTAAAACATACTGTATTACCCACTAGCTGCCCAATTTGAGAGTACATACAGTACTACCCAATTTGAGAGTACTTTACTCGACATGCTTATCTCATTCTGTATTTGTGTAGTACTTCACTAGACATGCTTCATAAATTACATTTGAGGTATATACGTATAGTTTAGTAGTCTCGGGTCTCGGCAATTATTATCAAACAGATTAAACAATTTGAGTATTGAACTATTGGAACATTCTTTTTTTTTTTCCAGTTAATTTTTTCTACTTCTCTCTATATACGAGGCCTTTTCTCTATATATGAGGCCTTTTTGAAGAAGAAAGAAGGCATTTTTCAATAAATTATTGGATTCTCAAAATGATATATGGGAATTATGGATTTAATTACAAAGGCAATAAGTCTTCCAATCACATTATTGCCGACTAATTTTTTTAAAATATGTTATTAAAATTATAATCATTCAACAATTATTTAACCAATAATTAATTAAATATTTTCCAAACCTCAATACATATGAAATAGTTACCCATTTTACCCATTGAATTCATTGAACCCGTGATTTCTTGAATTTGGAATGTCTAATCATACCACTCCACTACAAACATTTTGAACATCTGTGCCAACTTACTTATTGATTACATATTTTCGTTTATGCATAAACCACATTTTTGTACACCTAATTAAGACAATATATACCTTGATTGTTGCAAGACTTGGGAAACGAATTTAGTCTGTATATTCAGAAGATCTACTCGGATATTGGAAATGTTTCAAGAAACACTAAATGTCTATGTGTATTATAAACGTTTCATAATAACATAAGTTGATTGAAAAACAAAACAAAATAAAGAGTCTTCAAGAACTAATGTTTTTTCAAAATGAAAACTCAAAAAGAAAAATAAATTAGAGAAATTCACACCAACTAATGCACTAAGAAGTTGAAATTATACTAAAATTGAAATTAGACACTTCAGACTTCAGACATAATGACATGTATACGCACCCGATAAAATTGAATTAGTAAGATGAATAGATAAGATTAAAATTGAAATTAGACACTTGATAAAAAAAATATTTATTATATTATGGATATACTTTTTTTCGGGGGGATATTATAGATATACTTTGAATATAAATGTTTGTCAGCTTTTTTTAGCTTTATTTTTTAAGTGAATTAATTAGGCTACGTATCAACAGAAAAAAAAAAAATTATTTAGGCTATTAAGTGTGAATTGTGGATCAAAACTTTTGTAATCGAGTGGTAAGTTAAGACACCGTATACTTCAGGGTTAACGATTTTGATCCCAAAATAGAGATTTAATAGATTATTGAATAGAAGTATGTGAAATACAAAGTTTGAATTGTACATCAATTATAAATTAGTGACCTAATCAATATATTGTATATTTAAGACTAATTTTATGTGGATTTGTAATCATTAAGCGAGATTCATTTAGCAAAACGGTTAGACATATGTTCATTTTTAATTACTTAAGCTTTTAAATGGACCGTATATATACCGTGGTTATTATGACGACCCGACTCTACTTATGTTTATATAAAATTATTTAGACTATTAAGTGTGAATTTGTCTATATCAAATAATAGAATGCTCAGTTAATAATTTATTAGTCCGGCCCGATCAATCATGAAGTTAGTTATAGCGATGAAGTGATACTTAGGCTCTGTCCAGTTCACCTTAAATATAGTTTTATTATTAAGTCAATTTGTGTCCGGCTTAATTTAGTTTAGTTTAATTCAGGGTTTTTTTAGTTGAAATTTATTCTTGAAATAAGTTCAGTTCAGTTAAAATCAGATAAATTAAGTTTAAATCAGTTCAGTTTAGAGATTTTCAAGTGAATCGAATAGACCTTGGACAACGAGAAGAAAGAGTAAGAAATGTATTGGAGAATTAATATAAATGACTAGATTACACAACTCTCTATAAGTTCGAGCTTTTAGTGAGATGTAATTCTATCATAGTATTAGAGCCTTTGGCTTACGCCCAGACCTGGGTTATAATTTCCTTGGAGACCGCCTCCACCAATATTTAATTTCACTCGATTGACATCTCCAAATAAAGTTGAAATCGTCCACGAGTACGGGGTATTGGAGAATTAATATAAATGACTAGATTTCATTATAAGTTCGAAATTGTAGGAATTTTAGTAAATCCGAAGTGATTTTCTATGTCTTTGTGGCTTAACCAATAGGCGCCCACACACTATAAACGTGATGTTTATTGATTGTGTACAATCTACCGTGATGGTAGAAAAACACTTGAATTGTCTACTAAAATCTCCTTTGTGAT
>JAYMSL010002888.1:0-13432 GCA_036897195.1 Plantago coronopus | reverse complement strand
TAAACCCAAAATAGGGACTATTTTACAATTATTTTGGGTTTATATGTAATTGTTCAAACAGCGGGGACTAATTTGTTAAGTGGCCATCTAGCAGGGGTGATATATGTAATTTATACATTCTTTTAATAACATAATTCAACTTTATGAACATGAGCTTTTTTTTTTTTTTTTAAAGTGAAAATAAAATTAATTACATGGTATTATGACATCATAATTACAATTCAACTAAACCACCTACTAGCTACAATGGCTTGACCTTTGGATACATACACAGATTCTATCTTTCAGACACACCACCACCAAAGTACAACTACTTACTTCTAATTTTCCGGCAACACAATCTTGATTACCTTAAACACAACCTCACAAATCCACTATCAAGAACCCATCATTCTGTTTCTTTCCATTCTTATTCGATTCATCGATATAATTAATCATTATTATGAATATCCAAGCTCAAAGATTGCATCTTTTCCTCTTTGTAGCTTCGATCTTCTTGTTATTATCAGCCCGGATCGAGTCGCTCCGATTCGATCTGGAGTCGGGTCACACCAAATGCATATCGGAAGATATCAAGAGCAATTCGATGACTGTCGGGAAGTACCATATTGTTAACCCTAATGAAGGCATCCCTTTGCCGGATTCTCACAAGATTACTGTTCGGGTAAATTGTTGTAATCTGTTTACTTTCTCAAGATCTTTGCTTTTCGTGTTTTTTCCGTGTTTCTTTTGCTGAAACAATTCGTATGCATTTATGTTTTTTTTTTGCCTTTTTTTAACGTTACAAGTAGATTGTTAATTGATTTGCTTTGAATGCATATTTGATGATCAGTCGATGAGAGTGTATAATGCAGCTTATTCAGTAAATTCTTATGCTTTGATTGCAAAAAAAAAGAAAAAGAAGGTAAATTGGTTGGTTGCATTGCAGCTAGAGACTTAATTAGCTAGAGCTATGGCTTGATTAAGTGAAGCATATTAGTCAGATTCATACCCCGGTACGGTAATAGTTCTACTTGTCTAGACTTTAGATTGTGGTTTAGAATTATGTAATGAGAAACTATTGTCAAAATGATTATGTATTCAATTTAGCTGACAGGACGATGTTGTGCATCTCTTTAAGTTTTCGATTTGAGCTAGATGCTAGTGCTACTTAGCTTTCCCTGATGGAAAGTTTTGCTTTTCTCTGATGCTGTGTCCAAAACAGGTAACATCAGCATATGGAAACAGCTACCACTACTCGGACCATGTGATCGAGGGACATTTTGCATTTCAAGCAGTGGAGGCAGGTGATTACATGGCTTGCTTTTTTGCAGCTGACAGCAAGCCTTCTACGAGTATAACCATTGACTTCGATTGGAAGTCCGGTATTGCTGCTAAGGATTGGAGCTACGTTGCCAAGAAAGGTTCTGTTGAAGTAAGTGCTTGTCAATTCATTTCTGGGTTATGGCTATGTGTGATGTGTTGCTTTTAGTCTGTGCTTATATGTGATTCTCTAGTTACATTTAAATGAATAATTGTTAAGTCATTAAATTTATATGTCATGGTTGTGCGTTGTGTGCTGTATTTTGTATTGATGATACTTATGTCTGCTTGTTCAATGACATTTACATCATGATGCAAAACCTTATGTAAAGGTGCATGCAGTTTGCTAGTAGTACAATTTAGTGCGGAATATTATGTCACCCTAACAAGCTGCTATTCATGCTTATAAAATATAGTTCCTGTAGTTGTAATCTGTTAAGTGGGTTATAGTTTCATTGGGCAACTTACGTGATTGTTCTTTCCCGGTGTTGTTAGTTGTTTGGATTTGGTATATAAATGTTGGATTGTATTGCAAAATGCCTATTAAATGGTCAGACAAATATGCAATTAACTAAATAGTCTATCTATACATATGAAGTGAGGGGAAAGAGAGACAACACAGACTCTATGTAGGCCAATGGTCACCCGTGCTAGACTACCAGTCCTCTGAACTGAAATGTACAAACCTGTCCAAAATAATTTTCTCCGGTCAGACAGACATAATATGAGAATGAGCCTGCCACTTAGGTTGGTAGGGGTATAGTTTGTTGGTGACCTGGTGGGTTGAACGCCTAAAATGTCTAACACAAGTTAATTACTGATTTTGCTTATCAATTGTATTACACTATGACATGGAAAGTTGGAAATCGGTGAATATGGTTGGGCTTGACACATTTGGATTTTGGATGCTGTTAGTTCGTAAGTGGCAGGTTTATGCGAGGGTAAGAAAACAAAGTATGAGGATGAAAGAAGCTGAGAAGGTTGTAAAAACTAGGGAATGTGGAAGAAATGGACAACAAGAGGAGGGAAGACATCTGAAATAGCAGATATTGAATAGACTCTCCACTCCTTAAGTACCCCTAGATCAGAGGAAACAACCATGCAAGATGTAACCCCATTTGTTTGGTAAATTTACGAAAAGACCCCCCTGGCAAAAAGAATAAATCTAGAATCTAGACTTTCTAAATTTGTCATTAGAAAATATCAAAGTCCATTATCAAAGATAGTAAGTCCATTAGCATGCTAATAGTATTAGCATCTGTCCGTAGATATTATCTTATTAACAGATGCTAATACTATTAGCATGCTAATGGACTTACTATCTTTGATATTTTGCAATGACAAATCTAGAAAGTCTACATTCTAGATTATTCTTTTGTCATAATTCACACGAAAACCCATTATCTTCTTACATTGAGACCTCATACAATAACAATTTCTTACACAAAGCAGTCCAACTGTTAAGATTTGCACAATTGCCCCGGATTACTTCATTTTAGTAATAAAAACATTGAAAAAATAAAATAAAAAACAAAACAAGATAGCATAGTATAAAAAAAGATACTGAAGCTGCCATGCCAATTGGCCATGGCAGCCACTAAGCTCCCACCAGTAGAAGAGATTTCTCTTCCTTGAGCGGGGGTGTACAGCTCCTGCGACCCTGACGTGGAAATATTCCCTTTTTCCTTATTTTTCTAATTTTCCGTACTTTTTTTCTTCAATTTTTCTCTCTTTCTTAGAGTTTTATTTTCCCTGAAATGAATGGGCAATTTGGCCACTTTACATGGTTTTTAACGTTGACATTTTGAATTTAATGGCGAGGGGTTAAAATGTCAGATTTAATGGAGCATGGGGTTTTCTATGAATTGTGATAAATCCAGGGGTGTTGTTTCTGTAAATTTCCATAAAAAATTAAATTATGTCTCTTGTGTAAATAGCTGTCTGATACTTAAATCATAGTACTATAAACATATAATTCCAATTACAATGCTAATGAGGTACATGTAAACTTTCATATCATGGTTGATTGGAAATTTGGACCCAATCAGTCGCACGGACTCTGCAGTTTCTCATTGGATGCATGTAATTGTATGATAGTAGTAGTACTTAGAAATACCTGACATATCGTATTAACATATATACTGTATAACCTATGAAGCTATGAGCCATAATTTTGTATGATGATATTCTTTCAACTATGTCGTTCCTTGAATATCCGGATCTGCAATATTCCGCTGCCTATGCAGTTAGCTTTTTTTAGTCCCCAGAGCTCATCAACTTACACATTGTTCTGAGGGCTTCTTTTCTATTGTGTTAATTTGACATTAAGAAAATATGTCCTCGTGATAACGTTAATCCTTGGCTGTTCTTGTAACTCAAGTACACACAGTGATATGATCATCTCTTGTCATTTTCCTTCTCAGTTGATGGAACTAGAATTGAAGAAAATGTTTGATACAGTCCAATCTATTCATGATGAGATGTATTTTCTACGTGAAAGGTAAGCTATCCGATGTTTTTTCCATATACTTCCACAAAAAGTATAAGTTTTCCGATGACTGTGTTTCACACGTGAATAATGACTGTTGCAGGGAAGAGCAGATGCAGGAATTAAACAGATCAACCAACTCGAAAATGTTCTGGTTCAGTTTCCTATCGCTTGGCATCTGCCTTTCTGTTGCAGCACTGCAGCTGTGGCATCTGAAATCTTTCTTCGAAAAGAAGAAGCTTATTTAAAGAGTTGCAGGGTAATTTTGTAGTTTCTCGCTTTACTTGTACAATTTCTAGTATCATAGGTAAGACTGGAAGATGTGTTCTGATTGACCTTCAAAATGGAATTGTAATAATACTTTTTTGAGGTGTTTTAATAACAGGTTCTTGTTTCGATTCTTACTTGTGGCAGCATGTTGCGGTTCTGGATTCTTATGCTATGCTTTGGGGATATTATGGATTTCTATTAGTATTTGCCCTCATCTGTTGATAAGATGTAGTATTAGATAGTACTCTCAAGGCTATGCATCCATCAACATGAGATGTCAAATTACACGAAATCGATAGAACAGTATCGTGTATTTCATCTTATCTTGCATGATGTTCGGTCGTCTGTTAGCAACCTACTCCTATAATGTTGTTTTAAGCACTTTTTTCGCTGAGAATAAATACAATGATACGAATTGCTGCAAGTAGAAAATTGAAGAACCTCAGAGACATCCTGTGAAGTTTTATGGAAGTGAGGCCTTGCATTCAATTTTCAAAATGCTCATCTTAGAACTGAGTAGGCAGGGCCATCAGCTAGCTAGCTAGTCATCCTTGTGATCAACATCATCCTCTTCTTCGTCGTCACTATAATAAGTAAACGGAAGTGGAACTGTCTTGAAAGCGCGATACTTCCCCACATTGTTCAAGTGCTCATTCTCCAATCTGAAACAAAACAATTTATTTTCCTTCGGCATCTCGCGTAAGTGATGCGAAGCTCAGCGTAGGAAGCTACGTTACCTGAAGAAGTTCCACATTCCACGGCGAATGATTTCTAGGCAAGAAAACATTGTTGATATGGCCATT
Source organism: Plantago coronopus (assembly GCA_036897195.1). NCBI lineage: Eukaryota > Viridiplantae > Streptophyta > Magnoliopsida > Lamiales > Plantaginaceae > Plantago > Plantago coronopus. Next base: position 8,569 of record JAYMSL010002888.1, on the reverse strand, counting down.
CCGCGTAGAGATTGCACATCCAGCGTCAAGACAAGTTGCAGCCAAGCAAATCGAAGAAGAATATCCAAAACCTGTATAAATCCCATGCTGTAATAATGTGCAGGAAGATATGATGCAAACTAGAACGACGACTAGATTTACTATTCAATTAACCGTGATCTACCTGAGCTACAAAGTAAAGGCTCTTGTGTGAAAGGATGAGTTTATCCCTGAGGAACATGTTTTTCGACTTTGGCTGCAGAAGTCCCCAGTCGACAACAATGTCCCAGTACGTATTTGAAATTGTAGCAATCACTGAGCTCACAATCGCCAACACTTTCCACGTTGTTATCTTTCTTCGTTCAAAAGCAGTTCTAATGACAACAGCTACAATTGTGCAGAAATACCTTAAACCATTATATCCATGTACGGAGTCTTTCTCCTCAAGCAATCTGCGAACACACTGAATAAAACAATGAGTGTCATCAGCGGGGCATTGCATTCATATAGAGACTTAAACTTGTCATGGATCTGGAAGAGGGATATGACATATGAGGAGGAAATGATAAAACCTGGAGGAAGCGGAACCAATATGGTATAACTGCAACGATGAAGTAGAAAACATTATACAGATCGTGCGTACTGCATCTTTTCCACGTATGAGATAATTTCACTCCTCCGTAGAAGCAGAAGTAATACTCAAAGCTCCTCAGAGCCTGTATCTGCATCCAAAGACAACAAACTGTCTGTAAAAATTATGTTATTTAGCATTCAATTGATGACAAGATGAATAACTGATGGTACCTGGCTAGTCAATTGGTCTGCCATGAAAAAATCCGAGAGCGTAACCTACAGGAAATAGATTATATCAGGAGCTTACGGATATAAAACGAGTTTAGAATTAGTGAGAAGATAATACAATTACCGAGTAAAATGGAGCACAAATGCAGCGGAAGACGCACTTAGTAAGGAAGAAGCGACTTGAACGGTAGATGATATTGAAAGGGCAAAACAGAATTCCTAGAACAACCTATACAGATGAACATAAGTAGTCAGCTCTTGGAGTAGAAAAGAAAGTTATATATTGATGTTGCCAATTCTTTCTTATCTCACAGCGACTAAGACCAAGGGGAGAAGTTCAATATATGTTTCGTAATGATCGCTTTTTGAATCCATCTTCACGTGCAAGTGTACAAGGAAAGTGCCCAGAGCAATCACTGCCAGACCATTGGTAAGCAGGAATACTTCTCTGTATCCTAACTCCGTTCCCTGCTTGAATCCAAATATGAACGGATAGTTGATCTTGTAACGCCTCCAGAAATATATGTTTGTAGCATACAGAAGCATATGAAGGGTTATATATGCATAAAAACTGCAAAAAGTTTAGGGAAGTGAGATTTCAGAAACTGATAGACAATAGTGAATTCAAGAACTTTTCTGCTATGAAGAATGTTAGTTTTGAAACTGTTGAAACCTGTAGAGTGGGAAGATTATGTGCAGATAGGAGGTTGCGCTCTTTTTATGAATTACGTTTCTGTCACCGGTTAGCAGGACAACAGCAACTAGTAGCGCAACTGAGCAGCCAGAACAAAACCCTGAACATCAAATAGAAAAGCAAATTTTAGGTAGATTTACTATCTGGTAAATTTAGTAAAATATGCAAAGTGAAAAGTCATTGCGAGTTTTCGTGTCAGTTACCCGAAAAGAATGTTATCCGGTGTTTTTCTCTCTTGTGCATTGGCCTTAGTAGTTTCATGCCTTCTTGGCGGTTGGAGTTGGAGAAGTTCTTGACAAAGACATGTTCTACCCTTTCCATGAGAGAGGTGACCTGCATTACGAGTACCACATGTCATAGTTTAAGAATGAGATATATGGGACGAACTTAAATCGAAAATGAAACAAGAATAGACAGAAAGAACAGGGCACCTCATCAGAGCTTCCAATATAAGAGTTATCAACGATTTCCATGTATGATTTTGCAACAGACCTCGATGTTATCTGCATTCATGGAACATGAACGTAACTTCAGCACTTACAAAATAGCCACTGGCAGAGGACTTATGTGTTGTAAACAACGAAAAAATACATCTCCTTTATCGTGGTACCTTGTCGTACTTCTTCAAGATCTTGGAGAAGGCTGAAATGTTCATAAAGCTGCATGGAAGTTTACATTACTTTATTACTCGAGCAATGACAAGAAGACCGATAAAAAATCCTGATTAACAATATGGTGTGCGAACATTTTGCATCATATACCTGTAATGCTTTAGAAGGCAAAGCTTCTGATAAAACTCGACAAACACAACCTTTAATCTGTCTTCAACTTCTTTCAGTTCTTCTTTCTCGTACGTCAAATCCTTTTCCCTTGAGTCTTCCAGAACCCCCATAATAGTTGACATCGGACTATCACACGTTTTCGAAATCTTAACATGGTCAAGAATTTCCAGGTATGCTGTATTGCTTTGTTGGGAGTTTGCCCCATCACTTGGATCAGTTTTGCATTGGTCTTCACTCCCGGCATCCTGCATTTGACAGCTCGAGTCCACTTCTGTTACAAAATCATGAAAGCCATTATAATCTCCTGAAGTGGTGGATTTGCATTGATAAGTCATGAAGGTAAAGTGGAAAGTCTGTGCAGTACTGCATCACGACTACATTAGCGAGATTCAAGATGACCTTTGCAACTCATTTCAACATCAAGTGTCCTATCGATTTGCACGATACCTGCAGAAACAAAATGGAAGACGCACGAATCTATAAGAGCAAGTAAAGTAAATTGCCTGCAGGCTGCTTCAATAGGCAAAAGCCAACATGCAACGATAATGAATCTCACCTCCATTGTCTGTCTTAGCTGGAGACGTAATCCTTGAGGGTGTGGAATTGTTTGTATCAGAGGCGAGACAATTAAGCAATTCTTCATCCCTTACCTTGATTCGCAGTGCAAGTAACGCCTCCATTTGTTTTTCAAGCATTGTAGCTTCATTCATAACATCTTCCACCTTGTCCCTATAAAAGGAATTAGTCTTGTTGAGCTCTTCGTCAAGTTTCTTAAAGAACAGTTTCTCGTTCTCCTCTACTTCTTTTGAGGACACAAGTAGCTTTGTTTTGTACAACTTCCTGCGATTTTCTTGTTCAACTGCACGCACATCTATTACCTGGCTCTCAATATCACGTTCATTCCTGCGATCGTTATCTCGTAGTCTAAAGCTACTAAGATCCCTGAGCTTCATTGATATCTGCCGAGGAACTCTAGAAGGATTCACCGGTACTGGCTTATCTTGTTTAAAATCCCAGACTTCATGTAGTATTCGCTTGAGACAGTCATAGTCTACATAGGCGTCTGCCCATTCGGGTACCTTTTGCTTCTTAAGGTCTTTCCCAAACTTCATTTGTTTTATTGATAGCAAAAGAGTACTAGTTATCTGTTTATTCTAACAGACCAGTTCCTTAACTTTCCCCTGTCACCCTATGCCTACACACAAATACACATGACTGAGAATTTCGATTAAGACCCTATACAGAAAACATATACTACAACATAGGAACGTCAGATCAAGAGGGCCTTTGATCAGACTATCAGAATAAGGAGCCTAACAAGAAAGCAGAACAAGACTTGACTGTATACTGATACCACCTTAACATTCACGGTAATTAATCGTATTAAAATCGATGTCTCACACAAGAATAAATGTGCATTCAACATTGTTGATAGCTATTTAAGTTAAAGATAAATGAAGAGTAGTAAACCAGCAGCAGTGCAGTGCACAAACTAGCCGTATAACCGCGTTTTCCATGTCATAAAACAGCAATGCTGTATTATACTCTTCAGAATCCCCTTGTACCAAAATCAACTGCATCTCAACTACTCCCCACAACCATATCAAAACCTCAAAGCAATCGATACAGGCATACGGCCTTTATGTAAAAATTTCAGCAGCAAACTTAAAGGCATATAGAGACTAAATGTATACATGATCAAGAAACTCACTAGTGACTAACTATTCCATTTCTTCTAGTTCAAAATCTGAGCAATCATCATCACGCAAGATGAATTAGCATTGAAACAAGCATGCTCAAAGCAGCTTTGATAACATAGATTACAGTACTGGAAACACAGTAGAACTGGAATTGAGGTAGATAGCAGATACAAAACAGGACAAAAATGATGAGAACTTTTCCAGAAATAGCCGTACGTACCTGATAAAACTGAAGAGCAGATAGTAGGAGCTGGAAAGGAGGTTATGGAGTTTGGAAGAAACAAGTGAAAAAGGGGATACTATAAATAGAAAGGGAAGAGATTTAGCAGAAAGCTATAGGTGGTGGTGCATGCGGCGTTTGGGGAAGACTAATAAGGTGATAGAATTCGTACGGGTGAAGGATTTGCGGTGATTGCAACTGCTGTCTTCTCCCACTATATATCTACTTACACGTGTCCTGCACCCTCATCGGACAAACGATCACCTCCATAGTCCATACCATGACGGATCACGCGGGTATTCGTGTGACATCTTGTACAAGTCTTAGCTTGAACTCAAACTTCAGGAAAATATTAAATTATAAAAAACACAAATTTCGAGAAATTTAGTACTTTCTCAGTCTAAAGCTTTTCATTTTAATATTTTAAGTGTTCCTTTTAAATCGTATCGCTTCTACTTTTATTTATATGTCACACTAATAATAATAATTATATTTAAAATTAATCTACCAAGTTTACTAACAATTATTATCTAAACTTTTCACCCCACCATCAATATTTTAATTAAATGTAATATCTTCCTGAGATTCCATGTCAAAAGTCAAATAGAAAGACTAGGAGATCATGAAGAAATTCTTTTCTAAATGTTTTTTACCAATATAATAAAGAAGTCATCTAGACTTACAAAACCGGACTGGGAAGTCAACAATGATGCTTTTCCCCTCTAATATAGTTTCTGTTTTCTCCCAACCTTTATCATTTTCTTTTACACAATTTTATTTTTGAAATTGTAAATTTATAAGAAAGAACTTTTTTCCGAAGCGGTAAATGATCAATAATGACTCCCCGTTACTCGGAGGTGACTACACATATAACAAAATTACTGTACTCTTAATCTTAATTACACTACTCATATTACATTTGTTATATAACTAGTTTCAATTAGCTAATGGCGGTGGCTACTAATTAAGTCGTCTTTATAATTGGTATGTGTATACCATCAAATGTAATTACTTTACTCCTACTCGGTATATATAATACATGACTTGCTCATACGTACTATATAATGTTTTTAGTTGAGTTCGGTTTCAGATTTGTTCAATTTAGTTCGATTCATAATATTTCAAGGCGGATAAAACATTGGTAAATGGTTAAAATGTGAACGTGGTAATGTAAAAACAACACAACCAAAAGTAGACTAACATAGTAATTTCTAAACATACAATTTACATAGTACGATAGGTAGTACCAGATTAACTAATCAATAGGCCAGAAATAGAAAATTCTACCAATACTTCTTTCCGGACAAGGTACCTAAATAATCCAACACTTAGTCCATACTAATCAAATGATTAACCACACATGTAATTAAGAATCGTTATTAATTAAGTACTAATCAATTAGTTATTACTGCATTTGTGAACTGGTCACCAAGTTCATCAACTCGTTCCAATGCTGTTCATCATCTCCTTTCTCAACAAGATCCTCAACCATCGAAAACCCCATGTCCTCATAGGTCTCAAAAAGATCATACTGTACAGTTTCCAGCATGTTTGAACCATAATCCATTTGCTCATGATGATGATGATGATCAGGCTGGAACAAGCTCTCCATGTTATCCTTGATCAATTGTCCATCACCACATGCACTGAGGATATCATTTTGCACTCCATTGTCAGTCGGAACGGTGTTGGAACTGTTTGATGAGAAGTTGAGGGTGGAAGTGGGGGAACCGAGGCTAATCGGTCTGGAGAAGAAGCTGTTCTGGTTGGTGGCTTGCCAGACTTTGAGTACATCCAAGCATCGCGGCTTTGGTGGAGGTGGAGGAAGAACGGTGGTGGATTTGCGAAGGAGCTGGATTTGTGACAGGAGTTTGGATTCGCGTACGAGCCTTTCTTCGGCTTCTAGACGAGTAGTCTCCCATTGAGTTAGGTGGCTGAGGTTTGCAGCTTGCCTGGATTCTGGGGAGGTTTTGCGGTCGTTCCGGGGTTTGTGAGTCGTGGGGTCGATTCCCATCCGGGTTAAACGCTTCTTTAGGCGAGTGTTCCAGTAGTTCTTGATCTCGTTATCCGTTCTCTTTGGTACATGGCTAGCTATTGCTGACCACCTGAAAATATGTAAAGATGCCGGATCAATATATGTATGATAAGTGTAGAATTAGTGTAGTTAAATTTGTCGTGAGACATAACAGTATTAGAAGCTGTTTATATATACCTGTTGCCTAAAAGAGCATGAAGTCGAATAATCGTCTTATCTTCCTGCGAAGTAAACTTTCCTCTCTTGATATCAGGTCTCAAGTAATTCGTCCACCTCAGTCTGCAACTCTTCCCGCACCTCTGAAGTCCTACAATTCGACCCCTTAAACATTAGAAAAAAAGCTATACACTAATATCAAAATTTTGCAAGATCGAAATATTACCAGCTTTTTCCGGCAAGGAACGCCAGCTCCCATGGCCATGCTGTTCAACATAGGCCAACAACTTCTGATCCTCCTCCCTTGTCCACGGCCCTTTCTTGAGCTCCATTTTCTCATGCAAGTTCGATATTTTCATTTCCAAAATTTAGTTACAGAATTCAATAACAGAAAGCAGGAAACGATCGAGTTTGTTAAATTAGTTACAAACCGAAAGTAAATATTGATGTGAAAAGTGATGGTAAGTTTTGATGGGTGAAAATGAAAAGGCAGATGAATGGTATATATAATGAGTAGGAAATGATTGTGAGAGATGAGTAAAAGAGTAGAAAAGAACACGTTTTAGTGTACTGGGGTAAGAATAATGATGCATTAATAACATTTACCTAAGGTATTTATGAGGAAAACCTACCACATAGACGACATGTTACTGAATTTTTACAAAAATGAAAAGTAATTACTACTGATCTTCTTCTTCTTCTTCTAAGTTCTACCACCATTACTGAGTCCTGCTTCTTGCCAGGTAGCAGCGCAGCGGGTAGCTAGGAAGTGTAGGATATGATCGATGCATGACACTTCTTTCTGTAACTAGATAGCTATCTTTTTTCAAAATATGCAGTGTAGTGTGTACATGTATCAGATTAGATCAATAACAGGCCCCCATTTTCAAATTTGCATTGCATCAGTACTGCTGGGTACGTACGTACGTGCCGGCCCGGAAGGTTTTGGCTTATAATTCACTACACATTGGACAAAATTGATAGGGTCTACTTGTAGATTATCAACTTTTTTGTGATCGTGACCTTGGTGGACAGGGGCATTTCTTGTTTGATCTTGATCACTGATGAGTGAGCTAAATGTTTATATACTTCGATATATCATGATTCGATTTTGTTGTTGTATGAACTGAACATATATAGACATAGTTTCAGGTGCTGGCAGGGGCGGAGACAGAGGGGGCGGGCGGGGGCGACCGTCCTCTCCTGAATTTCGAAAAACTCACGTATTATACACATGACCTTTTCAAATTTTAGTGTCCCCGAAATTAGTAAAACACCATTCCTCCCTCTAGACCTAAGTTCTGGCTCCGTCCCTGGTGCTGGTATAAGAGGACTCTGGGTCTGACGGGATGGCTTGCTAATTGCATTGAGCACATTTTGCCGTCAATTTCTACTAAAAGGTTGGTAGCTAGAAATGATTCAACATTTGCACCGGCGTAGTTATAGATGACATGTATTGTTGTTAGTGGTGGGACCAAAATATTTACATGAAAATACACAATATTGCCAAATGTTCAGCTAATTAAACGCACTTTCCATTGCCTATATATCGCTCCACGGATCGCTTGGTATGATATAATTTGTTTTGGGTCAGATCAGAGTTCAAACATTTACATTTGAAATCATCGAAAATATCTCATAACATGCATGTTCAGTGTCAGGTAAGTGGGTGACTTGAACTCCAACCTATTGATTGGGGTTGTTCTTAGTTGTTATGTTTTGTGTATTCTTATATAATTACATTTTAGACTATAGTAATTTAATTTTGTTTAAAGAAGTGTGTTCTAATAGTCAGTACTTCTGCCAAGAACTTCTTGATTTTACTTATTTGGAGCTATTTATATTACAAAGTTATTCATCCAAATACAAAAACTCTTATCTCCACTCAACAATTCTTTAATATCTATCTTCCATACTTTATCATGACTTCCCCCATTCATTTTTTTTTCAAAACAATACTCCAGGGCATTTTCTATATTGGGATTATGTGAGGGTCTGAGGGAGGTGCGAAAATTAAAATTGGTATATTCATAAAAATAGAAATTAAAAATATAAGATCGAGATGGAATAAAATATTACACTATATATATATATATATATATATATATATATTGAAATTTTGTGGAGAAGGAAAAAACGGCCATTTATAATATGGGCACACAAAGAAAAGGAAATGTACATCCCATTTGGTTGCCTCTCTTT